>JAOBYJ020387805.1:0-14946 GCA_025403565.2 Palythoa heliodiscus | reverse complement strand
AGGATGTTTTTTTAGCGAGTGTAACTGCGAAGCAGAAAACATTTTCGGTACGTGAGCGGCTGATTTGAAACGCCACGCAAACTCGTCATACACTTGTCATTAACTTTCGGCGTGTAAAGTCTTGGTATAGTTCCATTCTTGTAATTTAGTTCTAAATAGATTGATACTCAATTAGTATTCATGGACTTGATTTGAGATCAAATTTTTAATACTTGTAAAAACAACTCGCGAGGGGTTGACCTTGGTACCTGGCTGTATATTTTTGTTTCTTCCTTATCGAAGTTAAGCTAATTAGCGTTCCACCGTTGCCTCCCTCAATAATCCCACGCTCCGTGAGACAAAATCCGAACCACTGTGCTAAAATTCACATCCACAAATACCTATTTAAATCAAACGCTGTGTACTCTGTTTTGACACTGTGTTCCAAGAAAATCAAAGACCTGTTTGTTCTCCAGTTACTTTTTAATTTCCAATCTTATTTCAAATGATGGTAGTACTTATATTACGCTTTCTAAAAAAAGGTAGTCGGCTCAACTCTGCAGCGTTTTTTTAACAACTATTTACAATTTATCAGAATCATATCAACTTTACAGAAATAAATTACAATCCCAGGGAGTCAAGAAAATAGATGCCTATCATTTACATTCCTATACAATGCTAATCTATCTCAAGTCACAGGTTCACAACGCTATCAATTTACAGATGGCTTCTTGTTCATTTTGTCCTAAGGTCCTAAGCTGTAGCGTTCGTGTTCGTGTGATCTTTGTGGTCAATCGTAATTCTCTTTCGTATTTTCACAAAACTGCTCATTTTCGCAAAGAAATACTTTCAACGAAAGCAGTCAGGAACAAAAAACCTAGTTACGTTTCGATAACAACAAAACCCTCCTTGATTGAATCAGAAGTATATTACAATAACAGAACAATGGATTTATTGCTTTCGTTTCGGGTTTCAGAGTTATTCTTTTTTGGCCTTCGTTTCTCCAAAGGCGCAATATACTCAATATAGCCCGTTTATTGTTTCTGTATTAACAGGTGAGTGGAGTTTTGCCAACTTTAAAAACTTGCAGGGCAACCACCGGAGTCCTCGTGCTTAAGAAGTAGAGACATTCTTGAGAACGATTTTGAACATCGAGTGCAGCAATATTTTTTAACGTCAGAATGTGTTTGAAGATGCGCTCGAAGGTTGGAGCGGTCGGCGAAAGCGCGTTGACAGGTGCCGCACTGGTAGGGTTTTTCGCCTGTGTGCGTTCTGATATGACCTTGCAGAAGCCACGGTCGACTGAAAGCCTTGCCGCAAATCTTGCACTTACATGGCAGAGTGTGAGTGCGAATGTGCATTTTAAGCGCCCCGAGTGACACGTAAAGTTTGTCACAATATTTGCAGTGAAATGCTTTTCTGTTGGTATTGCTATGTGACAGGCTTGTACAGTCTTGATGTGATTGGTGTTTCGTCAGTGCTTGAAGCGTGAAGAAATTTTTACTGCAGCTCTGGCAGTTCAGTTTGCTTCGTGCATTCTGCATTTGCCCTGAGGTCATTTCGGTGCTGTTTTCAATCTCTGCCCGATTACTGTCAAAATCATACATGGGTTTTCCTGTTTCGTTGTTTTCCCTTTTGCCAGAGTTAGTTAAACTCGTTACTTCAGACGGGTAAGTAAAGTTTTTGCTTTCCCACGAGCGTGGAGAGATATTTTCGTGTGGCACCGATTTGGGAACTTGAGATGACGAAGAGCTGGTTTCATAGTCGCCCAGATAACCTGTCGAGTGAAAGAAAAACACATGGCGATCAGCGCATATTGAGAGATTAACTGCTATTTTTTTTCTCCGTCGGTATGAATTAATTTTACTGAAAGCACGGCGGATGGTTCTTTTTAACTCAGCTACAAATACTCGGTGAAGAAATTAGCAAATTAGCCAGAGGAATTAGGAGAAAATTGTCCGGAACTGATGCAAATTACAACAACACATTCTTCGCTGCACTTGTTGCTCACAAATTAACAAGTGCAACATCAGATGGAGGACACATGTTCGGCAAGATAAACTCACCATTCCCGGGGCTAGTTATAACAAATTTCGTCGGTATCTTCTTAAACTTTTCAGCCTTTTTCTTAACCAAGAAAGCGCGGGGCATATTTGGTTTTAGCAAGCAGTCAATTCAGTTACGAAGGATGTGTTGTTGGCCCGTTAAGAAAGTTGGTCTTGCTTGGCTAAGCACATTCCAAAACTGATCTTTCCTTGGTGTTAAAGGCGCTTTGAATGGTTCGTGACGTCACTGGTCAGGTGGCAGTGTGCTCAGCTCAGACACAGTCAGTCAAAATTAGTAGAAATTTTTAGGGAGCCATTGAATTTGATTTTCGCGCCGGGGGGTCTGTCTTTTTTGATTGTTGTAATCCTTGGCAGAACATTTGATCTTTATGGATGCGATTCATTCCCCTCAAGATAAACCAACACAATTTTATATTCTTTCACCTTATAATGAATATCTTCGTTGAGAACTTCTTAAGCGAATTTGATTTCATATTGCGCCTGCACTTTTTTTGCTCGGAAAGGAAGTGGTTGTATTTTTTTGGCTCACGTAGACAGAATATTGACACCGTGCGCGCACAACACACCCACAAAACGATCAAATCAAAACGTCTGACCGTATTTGTACACAATAGAAGCAACAGGTGACACAGAGAACTCTAATTCTAATGCACATTACACCGAAGCAGCTATTGTTATTGTTATCAGCGAAGTGTCTATAAAGCGAAAGTCAATACTGCATCGCAATTAGATTGTTTTTAACAAAAAGCACTGTCATTCTGTATGGTGTATCGTTGGCGACAGTTGAAAAATATCAAACAAAGTCTTAAGAATTTGCATTTAGACGCAATATTTCTTCAAACTTCTTCAGCAGTGCGAATCCTGAAAAATAACTGTTGTTCGAAGTCATAAGGGGGTGTCATTTCCAGACTAAGGTATTTAATCGGATTGAGAAACCTTGAACTTGCTTTGCAGAGATGACCTAGGGATGTGAACTTCTCAAAACTCAAGTGTAAGTTGAAGCCAACAACAGGTGACCCGAAGAAAGACACCAGCGACAAAGTGATAAAGAAACAAATTCGCTACGGCTGCCAGAAAATAAACACCCGTGTAGAAGTTAATGCCAGTTATTTTTAAAGACAAAACGATAACAAAATATCAAATGCCTACTCAGAAATGCAATTAGTCGGCGCGGATACTTAAAAACACTTGCTGATGAACTCAATTCGATTCTCGCCTGTCGGGCTTATTGTAATAATCACAGTTGAGCTAAATACCTTGGGCAGTTAATTAAGCATAGCGGGGTTTATGGAATACTGAATATTGAATCGTTTTCTAACAAATTCGTGAAGCTAAATCTGTCTTCCGGCAGTGTGCAGATTTGAAATACAAGTTTTATTCAACTAACAGCGATTTTGAAAAACCTTCGATCAAACTGTCGAAAATTTTTATTAAAGCTTAACGTTTATATTTCTTTCACCCTCTGCTAAAAAATTAGTTTCGTTTTTATGTTTCATAAAATGACTTAATTGCAGTACACAATTCTAGTTTCGTGTCTGTTTCTCATTAATGCGCTCTGTGCTATGTGCTCTGCGAGTGCTGTGAAATTTAATCGTTTGTACACTGGGATTGTTTTCGCCGAACAGGGCAGAATGAACTGTTGCGCATCCATAAGCTTTTGTTTTCCCTCTGCCTGAATTTTGAGCCTCCAAACTGCAGCAGCCACAACAAAGACGTATTGTAGTGTCAAAACTGCATTTTAAACTAGTATTGTCTCACTTCTCATTATACTTTATAGTTATTCTTAGTTTTGAGCTGGTCACGTTTTGCGAAATTTCAGGGTGTTTTCCATTCAAAATAGCATCGACACCCGCGGTGTAGTGTGGAGACTTGTGTTTAGCTCGATAATCGATAAACCCGAAATGGGTTTCCTGATGTGTGGAAACAGTGCAACCTGTTAATCTGAAGATATTTGTGCAACAATAATCTGCAAGGTCATGACTTTAGTCGAGCGTTGGAAAAACTCCCAAACCGCAATTTCGGTTCTAGATAATCACAGAAATAAAAAAAAAGGAAGGATAGCAAATACACAGAAGAATTGACACGGAGGATTACAATTTGTAAAAAGTCTAAAACTTGGCATCTGATTGGGATATTAATCTTCAAGATGAGCTGAAAGTAGATAGTTTGAGGGGTCACGCCGCTTATAGAAAAAAGCCTTGAGCAAGTGGTTGATGAATGACTTTCTGTTGAAGACACCACCATCTAATGTTTCGAAAGAGACACTATGGATGTTGTTTACTATGGGTGAAATTCTCAATCAATGCTATTATCTTGTAATCCGCCTTGACAGTTGAAAGATGCAGCTAAACCAAATATTCGTCCAGTCGCAAGTTGAGACTGTCATCACATGGAACTGGGCAGGGCGGGTGCACTGAAATTCCGAACAATATAAAACGTAATATGTCCATTAATTGTGTAGATGATTTAAATGTGCTTCAGCGCAAAATGCGCCGTGCCCTCACATCGAACTTTGTTCTTGTGCTTTTGTTTAGAATCGATCTCCATTCTGCATTTCCTGTTTAGTCTGGCCTTTCAGAGTTCATATATCTTCTCCCACGCGCTGTCGTACGTAGGTGTGGTTTACAAATCATTATCCAGTTTTATTTCACTTGTATTCTTCTCTTAAGCCCGGTTTCCATATAATCTAAGGAAAACAAAATTTTAAAACCGGCAAATTTCTGGAGTTCACAAACGCTTTTTAATGTTTTTTTTTTAAAAAACGTTCATCGCGCCTATTAACCGAAGCAAAATCTTTGAGGTTTAGAATCTGTAAAGTCCGCATATAAATTTCTTTATAGTGTCTTACGTCTATGTTGTCATATCTTCTGGACTGAAGCTTTCGAACGCAATCATTAGATGCTTTGCTTACTTGGGTAGTTTTTTATTTCTACATTAGGCTATACGCGAATATTTCGTGACTTCATTGTCTGCATTTAACAACTTTAGGCTTGGAAAGAACAAAGATAAAGATAACTGAGTTTAAATTAAAACTTAAGAAAGCTTGTCAAGTGAAATATGCGACCGAACTTTCGGCTTTATCAGTGTAATTTCAAAGAAGAAATGGCAATTCGAAATAACGCAAACCGGCTGAGTGCCAAAAGCGATAATGAGCCGGCACAAAATTTTTTGTAACTTTCTAAATTTTAACCTTATCAGAAAAACATTACTCGGCATATCAATCTCATATTTTCAAACGAAGTGTGTTTTGCAGAACTATTTCATTATTCAGGAGCAGTTTGTTTTTGTTGCTTTAATTAAAAAGAAAAGTGCGTATGCTAATGAGGCAAAAAATGTAAACAAACACATCCGCCTATTTTCAACCCTTTTTTTTCAGTAAGAAAGCTAACGTCTCGTAACGTATGCATTTGGGACCAAAATCCTAAAAATTAAAGAAAAACAAATGCGGCATCCTCTCTGGTTAGTGACTGGTACAGAATGTTGACTTGTATTCTTTGGTTTTTTCGTTTTCGTGGCTAACAATAAGAATTTTTTTTATATGTTTTTGAAGTTTCTTTGTTTTGAAACTGTTGCTGTTGAGGAGAAAAAGAAAATACAACCGTGATGTGCAAGATTATGATTTTTGATTTTATTTTTTCACGCCATTTGCTATCTAACACTCACTATATAATGGTGCTATATATTTGTTATTGTCTAGTGTATTATACATGATATTAAATATATTTATAGTTACATGTATAATATATGCAATAACAAATACATAGCACCATTATATAATAACTATTAAATAGTATCATATAGTTAATTAATAGATATATGATGGCTGCTAAAATAAATACTTTATAAAGTCAAAGCAACCAAATTTGTAATTTTAAGTTTGAACTGATTTTGTACATTGATGGACACAACCAATGAGAAATATTCTATTTTGTTCAGTAATTGCTTTAATACGGTTTGCCGTGCTTTCGAGGGCATATATCTCCTCGCAATTTTAGCTAACGATCTGAGAACTGTTCTGAAGTTTTATTAGTTTAAGCTGTTCATCTTTGATTTAGTCTTGCATTATTACCAAAGCCGGGTCAGCCAAGCGAAGGCGTCAAACTAATTATCCATGCGAAGTTTTGTTTTTATAATCATTGTAACCAGTCAGAGGCCTAGAAACTGCAAAGCCGTTGCGTATTCTGTGGTATCCAACGGTTAGTATTCTATCTGGGCTCGTTGTCCTATTTAGTCCGAAATGAGTCTTCATGATAAGAAATGCTTACAAGTTATTACACTTTAAATTCATCAGTGCTCGTCCGAGCTTACAACTTTAACACTGACAAAACTTTAAGTTTTAATTTTTAGAACCTACTTAAGTTTCTATCGGACACAGTAAAAAATGCTTTCTTGGTTTGAAGTTTTCTCTCGTGGTGATACTACCCCAACAGGATCCTACACGGAGGCCAGGAACCGTAGCATCTCGCTTCGTTATATTTATTGGACTCTGGAAACATCGCAGCCATCTCTCTTCCTTCGGGTTATCCCACGGTACCCTCAGCAGCGTTATCTCTCGCTTCGTTACATCTACTGGACTCTGGAAACATCGCAGCAATCTTCTCTTCCTTCTTATCCCACTAGGCTCTCGTGTTCTTGGTTGCTTATAAGCAAGTTATCCGTCTGCAGTTTCTTTGTCATCCCTGATACAGTTTCATTGTTCGATCGCTTTCTTACTCCCAGCACGCCGCGCAGCACTCTGTGTGGCAACTTTTTTGCCATGTGTATCGGACCTTGAAGAAATACGGAAGTCCCATAGACATCGTAAAAACTGGAAAGGGCCTTTTATCACAATTTTCGGGAAAAAACCCTGATCAGAGTTTGCATGAAAGCCTGTTTCAGTTTTTAACTCAGTTAAATGGGATACCTTCTTTGGATTTAAGAGCTAAATCTTTTCAGTAACGAACCTAAGTGGCCCGTTTGTGGAGCAGGCGCTTTTTTCCGGTTTCCGTAGTATAAAACGGATAAGAGTCATTGAATCTTTCTCTTCGTCGCAGACTTACCCCCAGCAGAAGCTGGTATTCGTCTTATTTTACCGTCCTTGTAACAGGGTGGTAAAGGGGGGTCTCGGATAACATAACAGAACTGATTTTTTCCCTCATCGTAACGATTTACGATAACTGAGTATTTAGACCTTCATAATGAATCACAGCTTTATTTGAGGGGTACCATAACAAATCACAGCTTTATTTGTGGGGTACCATAACGAATCACAGCTTTATTTGAGGGGCATCGTAACGAATCACATCTTTATTTGAGGGGCATCGTAACGAATCACAGCTTTATTTGAGGTGCATCATAACTAATCGCATCTTTATTTGAGGGGCATCATAACGAATCACATCTTTATTTGAGGGGCATCGTAACGCATCACATTTTTATTTTAGGGGCATCATAACGAGTCATAGATCTAATTTAGCCGCGATAACGGTTATGAATTTAACCCTTTACCGCGCTTTTGTGAGGCTGAAAAGCTGAGTCATAACTTTGACAGAAAGAAGATATCACACAAATGTGTTCAGCGCTCGGCAGAGCCGAAGTTTGAACTCGGGACTTTGTGGCTGGAAGGCAGCGATTTTATAACTGCGCTAGCTACGCCACCTTACGTCAAAGTATGTACGAGTGCCTGTTCAGCTTTTAAATTGGTAAAACAGGGCAACGTTTTTTTACTTCACATGGCTGACATTTTACAATACATAAATTTTAAAATAGGATGCAAGGAAAGAAGAAATAAAATAAACTCCGTTGCGGCGTGGTTGGCGTAATAGTAAGATCCCTGCCTTCCAATCTCAAGGTCCCGAGTTCCAACCCCAGCCCAGCCGAGTGTTGAACATTTGTGTGACCTTCTTGTCCGCCAAAGCTTTCCATCCTTACGTGGTCGATAAAATGAGTACCAGCTTCTGCTGGGGGCTAACCTGAGATGGATTAGTGTTCCGTCCAGGGGGAGTCAATGGCTCTCATCCTCTTAACACTACAGAAACCGGAGATAAGCACCGGCTTCAATGGGCCACTTAGGTTCATAAAAAGATTTAGCTAGCCTAGCTTTGCCAATACAATATCAAGACAATATAACTATGAAAAGAGAATAGAGCGGCCTCGATAAACTTAGGGAAGGAGGAAGCAAAGTAAAGCAAAGACGAAACTCACTCAAGTATAGTTTTACAGGCAGCCCATTCGCAACAGCAACTCTAGCTTCGAGTAACGTTTGTTTTTAAAATATGTTACAACTTGTGGTTTTTTACCGAACAAAAGTAAAACCTAGAAATTCCCTTACAAAGTCAAATGTTTCTGAAATTCTGCCTGCGTTTGCTAACCTCTCAAGTCCCATCTAAGGAGAGTCAAAAACTCTCACTACAGCTTTTTTCAAATTTATTAGGGCTCCGCAGGTTGTGTTCCACCGTCTGCAGTTGCGCAGATTAGTCTTATCTCCCTTCTTTCCGAGGTCTATTGCCATTGGCTAATTTTTTTGACGTCATTGTTGACGTTGCTCGTTAGCATACGACTGTAGGTTGACAAAGCGCCAAAACAAACGGGAGACAAATTTAAGCCTTGAGAAATCTTGTGATGCAAAGTGAGCAACGAAACTCAAAACGGCTTTATAGATGCAGTTTTTAAAACAATACGGTTTCCATACAAACAGAAAAGAGATCGTTGGCAAAACTATTTATGAGCCAAACAGCATTTGCAAAGTTTCCATTTTGTAAGGGGACATAACACCTAGGTTAGTGAAAGAAATGGATGGGAATTTTGAAAAAGAAAAAGCCACGTTTTCACAAATACCAAATTCGTCCTCCTTAACAAGCAAAATATCTGCTTTGGTTATCGAAGATTTTGTACTAATTTGTTAAATTTTATTTAAATAATAATTTTTAAAATTCACTGAAACTCCCAAAAACTGAAATTTTCGTCAAAAAATACCAGTCTCCCTAAACAATCCGAAAATTTTTTATGCTCATTGGAATTGTTATACATATAAACGGAATTTAAAAATTTTCAACTTTGGACTCATAAATTGTTGGACTGAAATATCTCTAAACGTCATCAAAAATCAAAAACTTTAGGTGTAGTGCTCCCTTAAAAACTGCTGCTTTTTCAGTGCAGTGTGATCAAAAACTAGGGCTGGAATTCTAAGGTCAATTGAAAAAACATATGTGTTTCTCGTCCCCGCCCGCTTCCGTTATGACAGCCGCTTCCTTTTTTTTACTGTTTGCTATTTTAATACAAACTTTAAGGATCCGTTTCTTTGGCAAAATCCAAATTGGATTATTGCGTGAGATTACACTCATTTTTTTTGCGAAAGAAACAAAAAGTCCGAAAAGGGATTAACCACGGATTCTTATCTGCGAAAGAAGCAAAAAATCCGAAAAGAGATTTGCCTTACCTAGACAGCAGTCAGTATTTAATTTTTAGCGCGAAGACCGCTTGCCGCAAGAACTATTTTCGAATCCTTTCCCAAAGAAACACAAAAGTAGTGAATCCTAATAATCCGAATTCAGATTAATCCATTGAGTCCTCGTCGCGGGCGGATTCATTGGAGTCATAATCCCTTTTTGGATTTTACCAAAGGAAAAAAAAATCCATTTTTGGATTTAGAACCCGGATTATGATTTTTCCCAAAGAAATGCACCCTATTAATATACTGAGTTTTCACCTTCGAAAAATGTATTGCTCACTTAGACTATAAGTCTTCGGAATGTTTTCTTGTAACTGAAACTGTATTTATTGAATTAGCAACACTTATCCAAGTTAGATATCTGGCACGGCGTTAGTACAATTTAGAGGCTCGGAGCTCAAAGTAATTGAACATAGATTTATAAACATTTGTCAGAAAAAAATTGGTGTATGCCCCGAGCGGGAATCGAATCCACGTCTCCCTGTATTCTAGTCAGGAGTGCTAACCCCAGGAATCCTCATGCGTTAACCAACTCAACTAATCGTGAAAATGCTACGTTGCCAGCGTGGCGGTCCCAGATGGTGTAATGGTTAGCACTCCTGACTAGAACACAGGCAGACGTGGGTTCGATTCCCGCTCGGGGCACATACCGATTTTTTCTGACATATGTCTATTCTTTCTTTCATACTACTGAACAACATACATTGATATAGATTTATAGTTGTGCCCATGTTGTGTTCATTAATTCACTTAATGCAAAGCATTTGGATTACAGTGTACCGGGTACACTGCAAAGGTACGTTTCTGCTTCTTCTGTAGATGTCACTATGGCCTTCGGACTCATTAACTGCCTTTAACCAGCAAAACACTAATATAAAAATAGAAAATAGTAAAAACCGCCCACCACAGTTTTGAAAAAAATCCCGACGAGAAACAACTAATTTGTTTTTTTATTGGGCCTAATGAGGAAATAGATGTAAATAAGGATCCGCCTACACAAAATATTCACTATGCTTTAATAGCTTTTTCTGTAGCCGAAATTGAAATGAATTATGAGGTTTTTTTATTTTTGGACACGTTCGGTAAACGCTGTTTTTCTTTCTGTGATAAAGGATATCCTGGCGACCAGAAATAGCTATACTTCACCCCTGAGGGACCAACACGTGAAATTTGCTTATGTTGTGACTATATCAGGCACGTGTAAACAACAGAATGCGAGGATTACCTCTAGGTGAGATCTTTCTGGCATTTCATATTGTCATGGTCAGGATATGCTGAAGCTATCAATCTTGATAATTGAGACTGTTGCCCCTCTCTGATTTATGGTTGGAGAAAAAAAAAACCACCGTATTTTTGCTTTCAGCGAAGTATTTCCTCTATAATCTAAGTTATTCTCTCATCTGATTTTGCAATTTGGGGAGGAAAATTTTTGAGAGCGCCTTTTGGGCTGAGCTCATCACTTGTGTTTTACTGATAATACCTGTTTACGCCGGCAAGTTTTTAAATTTGGTGAGAGTTTTATTGCTTTACTTTGCATGGAACCAATTTTAAGAAAGCTCCAACTTTGAAAATTTTTTAGCCCTTTTTGTCTTTGCGTGTTGTCGTCTTTTCGAACTATTTCAAATTAAGTCATAAATGAAGGTTGCGATCTGGAAATTTTTCCACCACTGGAGTGAGAAATTGAGATGTAGACTTCTTTGTTTTCAATATGCTTGTTTGCTCACTCAACCCTTCTAGATCCTGCGTTCGAGTGGCCGCACGCATTGTATTTGAATAGAAATTCTTTAAAAAAAACAGCACGGGTCAGGATTTTTGACTGCGGGCGGCGTCGCTGAAAATGAAAAGTTGAACTTCCGGTTCTAATTTTGGGCTTGTTGCTGCAATCTTATTATGACAACCAGACGACTATGTCCTCGCCAGCCTTTGTTGAAACACAATGTCAGAAAATCGTTAGTTTGTTGGGATACAATTAGTAAAGTGTCACGTCTTTGTAAGTAATACGCCGGAAAGAATTCTTGTCAAATCATTGTCTTGTTATGACAATCAAGGATAAAAACTTTCATTCTTGTATTGCCAACCCGCTTTTAGATATGTTTTGGTCACGTCTGGTAAATCTGCCCCGAGGCGAAACTTGAATCTGTTGTTTTTTTAGCATTTGCGCGGTCACCTATTAAATTGTCCGCATTCTGATAGCATTATTTGAGTACGACTCTGGCGCCACTTTATTTTCTCTTGAAAGGTGTAATGAAGCACCAAAAATCGTACTAAACGCTTTTTTCTTTATAAGAACGACTTTATAAAAACAACGAGGCTCGAATTGACCAAACACAACTGAGCTGAGGCTCTATTGTTAGGAACTAGATTCTTTAGGTACCGATACTAGTGCTTTAACTTGACCCTTTAAGCCCCAAACACGACAAATGAAGTGTTGGTAAATTCTCCCAAATGACCTCCATACTTTCTATGTAAGCAGTTTGGGAGAATTTGTCTTTTCAACTTCCACAACTTATTTCACTTGATCAATTCCAAGTTTCTCATTACCAGTTATACTAGTTTGTTTGAGTTATGTAAGGAGAAGTTAGATGTCGATAAATAAAACACAAAAAGATTATTGTAACCTGAACGCTGAAGACTGGTCGACAAACAATAAGGGGGATAAGGGGGTAACAATTTATTTCATACGAGCCATGTTGTTATTTTTTACAAGTGTTACGGACAACTGTGTAAATTATTTCACATAAATCTCAGAAGTCTTGATGCACATAAAGATGAATTAAAATCTGTCCTGTCTCATGGAGACCCCATTTAATGTTATTAGCATTCCTCGGAAACCAAGGAAAACATTAACTTAGGCTTCATGATGAATAATTATCATTTATCGTGAAGGATATGATTTATTTACTCAACCATCTAAATCAACTGGTGATGGTGTAGCTCTTTATGTCAGTAACCAACTCAAACACCATGTACAATATCTGGATCGAGATGAAAAATATTTTATGTTAGAGTTAGGCATTTCGTTTTCCAATATTTGCGGTTTTCCAGTATTTTGTTTCAATTCAATATAACCCGCTCGTAGAAATAAGAACAACTTTTAAAAGAACAAGTTAAGGCTGAAGCAGCACGGCAAAAAATTAAGAACAATGATCCTCGGCAAAATCTACAAGTTCTTATAAAAATGTGTGTAGGTGGTCAGTTTGAATTTGATTCTACAATTAAAAATATTTTACATCCTGCGTAATATATTACCCTTGCCATTTTCTCAGCGTGCAGGTTGTTTTAATTTGTAGTTGGATAATTCATTGATCGAATTTGGGAAATTTCTCAACGTGCAGGTTGTTTTTGATTTATAGTTGGATAATTCATCGGCCGAATTCGAGTAATCAGTTCTTAACGTGCAAGTTGTTCTTGATTGTAGTTAGAACTTTGATAATTCACTGGTCAAATTTCGGAAGTTTCTCAACATGTAGGTTGCTTTTTGTTTGTGGTTGAATAATTCACTGGTCGAATTTGGGAAATTTCTCAACGTGCAGGTTGTTTTTGATTTGTATTTGGATAATTTACTGGTCGAATTCGGGAAATTTCTCAACGTGCAGGTTGTTTTTGATTTGTATTTGGATAATTCAGTGGTCGAATTAGGGAAATTTCTCAACGTGCAGGTTGTTTTTGATTTGTGGTTGGATAGTTTAGTGGTCGAATTCGGGAAAACATGCCATGTTTTTGTCATATTTTTATCATATTTTTTCGAGTGTTGTAGTACTGTTACGTTTTACAATACCTCTTGCTTCAGAATGAATTAGTATTCCAACTGAAGAAATATTTTATCCGCATACATCATCGGTACATGACACAAACTTTATATGTAGCTAAAATTAAACATACAAAGGAGTTTCTTTTCATCAACAGGACCCATAGACTATGTATACAACTCAACAATCGGAAATAATATTGAATATAATCAACTATCCCCACGCATATCCGGCCATTTTCGATAGCACTGCAACTCATTTTATATCCTTTACTTAATGTTGTATCACTCGAGTTAAAAAGAAGATACCGTATCATTACCAGTCGAAAACAGGACTATTTGATATCGAATTGAAATGTACAATTTTCTGTATTTGCATCTTTGGGTTGAAGTAGCATATTATGTGAAAAGGGTCAACTGTAAGAAAGAAATTAGTGCGTTTCCGGTCGATTCCGGCTTAATCATATCATCAAGCAATTACTTTAAGAATTTTGTTTTGCTAGACTTTTGGATGAAACGTAATATAATTTCGATGGTCATTAATTTTGACATGATTGTTCGCTCTTTGATTAAATGAACTTCCTGCATGCAATGTTTTCAAGTGCAGGAAAGACTGATTTTCTCGAAGTGAACGTTTAAAAGTTTTTTTTTATCATGAATGAATGTCATTAACTGATAGCCAAACGGAATTATGTCTGATCTTTTCACGTTGAAATTCCGGCGCAAAAGTATCATTCCTATTGCGAAGGGGATATATCAACTGGTGCTCTGTTGTGAATAAATTATTTTATGTCCAACTCCAAGTGTGATCTGTTGTAAATTTACACAGGGAAAAATCTATTGCGCGTTCGGTGATGTTCATATGGATTTGGATCTACCGTCGTAAAACCTTTCCCTAAAACGGTTACAATTAATTCTTGAAGTGAACGACGAAGCCATTTCCAAAGCGCTGCGTAGAAATTCACATTTCTTATTTCTTTCGAACCGCAAGACCAACGCATCGAATAGCAGTTTCGACTGAAGAATTATCTACCCTAAATAAATATCTGTTGTTTTTATTTTAGACTTCTTTATATCATAAGGCATAGTATTTTCCAGAACTAAATTTGAAGTTTGCTTTTAAAAAAACCTAATCGGTATGTTGTTAAAACTAGCAAAGAGGTAAACGGATTTTAAAAAGCCCTTTCAACACTTTTCAACATCGCCTTTTTAAGAACCACAAGCTAACCGGAAATACCGGTGCATTATGGGTAGTGAGAACCGGCGGAAGTACAAATGCACTGCGGGTAGTACTCGACTCTTTCTCAAAATCACTTTTTTGTAATATTTTCAAGGCATTGAGGACTGACTCACAAAGAAATAGAGACCAGTTGGGAATTTCTCAAAAGAAACACTGAGCTCAGTCATTACTGGGTTTCCTGTGGCAAACCAGTCTTAAAATGGGGTTCGTTAATTTTTTTTCTGTTTCGTATTGTTGCATCAGATTATCAAATTGGCAGTACTTCACGCGTAACATTATTGGTTCCGATGTGGACATCACCATGACAATTTGCTTGAAGTGCGCACCGATTAGCGCCGGTGAAAATAATGAATTTATCTAAGACGGAGATGATTTCTCGATCTAAGATATAGCGATAAAAGTCAACCTACGGCCAAAAGAAAATTGTCGAGAAAGGCAAAGTTATTGAAGTAGTGTTGCTAAAAAGCTTGTTTGCTTGTTTTGA
>JAOBYJ020386796.1:0-14954 GCA_025403565.2 Palythoa heliodiscus | reverse complement strand
TGGGCGCGTATGTTTTCGAATACGGAGAAAAAATCTCCGTTTTTAAAAATATCCGGATACGTGTGGCCGGGGCCTTACTTGCAAAGTGAAAGAAAGATCTCACAAATGATATCAAATTCTTTCCCTTTGTTCATGATGATTTATTTAATATTGCCTTTTGCAAAGATCATTGTTTTTGTTTATTCGCTTCTTCAAATATTATTACATTATCAGCATTACATAACACAGTGATCGTTCATACTTATTTCAGTTTTATGATTAACAATTATGCGTTGCTGAGGAATAGAGGCAATTTGTATCTAGAGATTCAATGGCTTGCCACTTATTCTTATGCTTTTTAAGTTTATTATTGACTTCATATAAAAAGATTGAAAGTGTTGGTTTACTTTCCACAATTTTACATTGATGTGTATAGTGTTTGGCAAGAATTATTAAGTGGTTTATGAGATTGTGCACGCAGCGATGTCTGTCTAACAGACCAAAATGTATTACGAAAGGCTCAAGTGAAATAGAAATGTTTTGCTTTATGCATCCACAATAATGAGCCTTCCACTGTTGTCGCTGTAAAATTTTGTGACCTCTAAATCGAAATTATTTTTGAAATGTATGCGGGTTGCCCTGCTGTTGGAGGTACCACGACTGAAAATAATTTTGTAACCCCACTCATTTTACCACTGTTTTTCATTTGAGTTTCTAGAAAGCATTTGAGGGCTTCTCTCTTAGAAAATAAAAAAACTTGTCTTCTTTTGTCCTTATTGCCGAGTCACTTGCAGTTAAGAGAAAAATCCCTAAAGAGTTTTGATTTTTTGTCATTTAAATTACCTAATTTTATGTATAACTGAAAGTATGAACAAAGTCCGGGATTTTTGGGGCAGCATACGATTATTAACAATGGGATAGAGAGAAGCGAAAATATGACAAAATTGAACATAAATTTTAGTATCACTTTTAGCACTACAAATAAAACCAAAAACTACATACATACAAGCAATATATACAATTAATTCTAACACACAATAGCAAAGATAGCAAAAACTCATGCCTTGAGACCTGGGTCCCCCGAGGCTGAATCTAACTTGCGCTCAGTTACAATTCGAAAACATTTTGCATTTTGTATTAAGCGATTTTAAATTATAACGAGCAAAAGCTTGCAATCGAAAGAGATTGAAATCGCTGCAAAAAAATATCTCGCGTTGTTATCAAGAAATTTTTTAAGCGAATTGAGTGAGCCGTTAAAGAACATTGAAATAACACTTAACAGTGAAAGAAATAAAAAAGATTCTTACTAAATTCGGCAGTCAAAAAGAATTGGCTATATACTATTAATACTCTGTTACTTTTAAGATTAAATTTTGTTTATAACAGTATGTTTTTTTAGTTTGTAACACAGCGAAGCTTAGCGAGGCGTGCTTGTTTAAAAATTATAGCTAGGATATTAACTTTTGTAAGTCGGCTTCGTTCTTGATAGGGTAGCTTCTGCCTGTTCTTTCGATACGGACAAAAATGTTGCCGGTAGTAGTGTATGCACTGTGCCATCCACACATCATCTTCTGCATATATACAACTTCTTTCTTGTCTGAGTTAGGTTTTCATTAATAAAAATCCTGGATGCGCCTTCAAAAACAAACCTATCGATGTCTTTGAGCTTACGTCTGGCCATATGTATATGCTGTGCATGCTTCAGCTCATGTTCGAAGAACCAGCAGATAATCGGACAACTCTTTCCCCTTACTCTCGTTTTGACTCTGTGTGCGATATCAATGTCGCGCCTGTATATAATTGACATCCAACTCTGTGGCAAGGTTAACAACGATTTGTTTAACACCTCCTTTTTCTGTAATTCCGTGAATCCGCGGCTCTATGCTATGCTTTCGGCCGTATTGTTCCAAGTCGTCAAGATTTTTCTCTAATTGCTCGATTCTGGCGTCTCTTTGGCGTAACAAATCATCTTGCTTAGTTTCCATTGACCGCTCAAAAATGATTATTGGTTGATCTGTATCCTCACTGCGTTTCTATAATTCACTTAAACGTTTTTGCTGTTCAGCCAGCTCTGTTTTCAGTTCTTTCATTTCACTCTGTACAGTAATGTTGAAAGAGGAGAAATCGTTTGAAAGCTCTTCAAAACGGCCATCTATGTCTTATGACATCTACTGCAGAGTAGTAAAAATGTGTTATGAGGTGATGTCTCCCTTCATCTCTTTAATTCTGATTTTTATGCATGCGAACTAAAGATCGAAAGTATCGTTCGCCAACTCGGCATTGACCACTGCGGCGCGCAATTCGGTTGCACTCCAGCGAGTTTAAGGTTCATGTCAAAGGATAAATGTGTGTCCGGCTGATGAAACATACTGAAGTACTTTTGCAAAGGGGTGTTTCAAGCTCAGTTAGAATTTGGTTTTTAAAAAAACGTATGTACAAAGCGATGATTATTCTAAGAAAAATCCTACATTAAGACGTACACGGCTAAAGCCGGATGTTTTTCGTTTTTTTAGCGAGAAACCGAACCTATTTTTTTTATCAGAAATAAAATTGAATAAATTATTTTGTCGTTTTTTTGCAAAACTCGAAAATTTTGGTTCGTTACGTGGTTTGACAAGAAAATTTAGTGCAGATGGCTCAATGTACCTCTGGGTTTTGCGTAGTCCGAGCAAACAGGTCAGCGGAAGTTGTAAACAAGAACAAAAACACGGCTAGAACAGAGCTTAAAAGACGAATTAAGTCCATCTTCATCTAAAGCTGTGGATACACGTTGCAATTTTTTTTCTCGCGCTCGCAATGCAATTTCAGTGCGAGGCAAAATTGCAGCGTGTATCATGCCCACGATTTAACCCCAACAATATCTCGCAACGAAAAAAATTGTTGCAGGATATCAAAAAGTTTGAACTTTTCTCTCCAGCATTTTCAGGATTGCACGGCTAAATGTTCAATTTTTTTTCATATGATAGGAGCTGCAATCTTTCACTGCAACAAAGTTTCGAAATTGCATCGCGAGCGCGAGAAAAGATTGCAGCGTGTACCCACAGCTTAACTGCGTTATCTGTGCTAGAGAAGACACTTTTGAATTGTCGTTAGCTTGCTTCGTTTATCAAGTGTTCAGCCATGTCGTCGACATCGATATTTCTTGTACAAAGCGGATTTTTGTTGAGCGAGCACTTAAAAACTACAATAGGTCACATCTTAAAAGTTGCTTTGTGCAAATTTAAGGTGGTTAAAGGTTTTAAATTTGCTAGAATTTAAGCTTGAGTTATTAAAAGGCATTGTATTTCAAATAAAATTGAGCTTTTCTTTCACTCACTATAAATGTTTAGTCAATAGCTGTGTTTCGTCTGCGTATCCGCTAGACTGCGTTATCTCTTAAAAGATTCCATTTTCTATTTTGTGTTTGTGTCCTTCGTCGTAAGTAGGCCTTAATTCTTGTGATTATCATTAAAAAGTCTTAAAAAGGTATTAAATTTGTTGAGTCCTGAGCTGCAGGAACTCTGTATTGCTATTCGTTTGTTTGCTGATTGTTTTTTCTTCTTTTTTTATTTACTCAGAAAGTAAAGGATTATTCAGACAATCGCCAGCGGTAAGTCTTTTTGTTTCAATTTCCAAATTTTGCGTAACTTTGCTTTTTGTCAACATTTTTGTTTTTGAGGATAATAGTTTTGGAAAAGCAGTAATAATCATTACCCTTGCCGCTAACATCAGAGACTGCAGATCCATTTGATAAATGTGAAGTCGTGACAACAACACAAAAACATTTGCCTTTCTTGCAAATGAATACAATGTTTTAATTCTTTTCCATTGTTACTGGCTTTTTCGAATATGTTTTGATAATAAAGCTAACCCTTTATGGACAAGCTTGTAGTCGCGTAACCAGCGGTAGTTGAATTAGGAGTATGTTAGCCTGTTCAGGAATGTTTGGTTTTTTTATTAAAAAAAAGCAAAATCGCTTATGGTTTTGAATGTTTGAAGCGTATTTTCATTCTGCAGTTGTGCACAGCGTGTAGAAGACATAGCAAGGAAAACCTACAACGGTGATTCCTCAACCAGACCTGCAGGTACTGAAACATTAGTCAACACCAAAAATGAACTTTGACTTCTGGTTAGCTTCAGGCCTCATTAAAATCCGAGTGTATCATTGTATCTTATCAAAGTTTAGAAACAACACGAAAAATGTTAATGTATATGTTTTTTTAGTCATTATTTTAAAAATGGTATGGCTGTTTTAATCTTCTTAGTGTAATGTTCTGAATACATCATCATCGTTATTATTGTAAGGAGATTTGTCTTGCTGTTGTTGTTGTTGTTGTTGTTGTTGTTATTATTGTTATTGTTATTATTATTATTTTATTATTATTATTATTATTATTATTATTATTATTATTATTATTATTATTATTGTAAGGTGTTTTTTCTTGGCCAAGAAACTCTTGTGACTGTTCAATTTATTACAGCGACCATCAAACCAAATTTAACAAAATACAATTGGAAAAGAATTATGTTAATTGAAAATCTGTCAAAAACTTGGATGGCTTTTTAATGTATTAAGTATTACATATCCGGATAGTTGCCACACTTCCCGCGTCATCTCGACAGCTCCAGCCATTCCTCATCGTTTGAAGGATATTTCTAACACAGAAATATTTCTCGGAGTTTTATAGCGTTTTTCTAATCCCCGCTCTACTCTATTCGTACTCAGCTTTACTCTAGTTTTTCTTTGTAGGCGTTGCAGCATGTTTTGAAGGTTTTGTTTCGTTTTTTTGATGACATGCATTGTACATGGCAGGGGTTTTTGTTTCTTTCAACAGACGCTGAAGCGCCATCTCGTCCTTTGCCCACTGTACAGCAGTCTGCCACACCGACACACTCCAGACCTCCAACACTGAAGGGCGCAGGCCATGTTACGCGTTTTATTTCTGCCCCGCAGCAGCCGAATAGAAACCAACTTAGAATTTCTCAGACACTATCGTCAACAAGGTATGATATGATTGCTTAATGCTGTTTTCGTTGTGGTTTTACTCTGTCATGCAGATATCTGGTTTGGAAAAAAAGTTTTTACATTTATTTTATTTTTCTTTTGTTTCTAGAAATCAAATCGAATGCACATTATTTGGCAACAAAATACGAAATTCTGAATTCTAAAGGTCAACTGAAGGGGGTAATAAATTGACAAGTTTTTTTCCCATCTGGGCCCAGGTGTTCAAATGCCAATTAGCACTAACCCATGTTCCTGATGCCAATCTTACAGACTCTTTTAGGTTGCAATTCTAGGAGTGACTCTTTGCCTCCTTACAAAATCGAGCAGTACTTTCTGAGCACAGAAACTATTTTTTTGTGAAAAATTGCTCTTTTAATCTGGTCTAATTTTGGGTCAGAGTTAACCGGCCTTTGAACAACCCAGTCAAGGAGGTTTTTTTATTTCAAGAAACGACAGTTTTTTATAATTCAGAAGCGAGTGACAAGTTGTCCTAGTTAGGAAATCAGTGTCTGTTACAATTAAGCAGTAAGTGAGTGTTATAAGTTACTCAAGAAGCGAAGGGTTTTGTAGAACTGGAGGTTGTTTCAGGTCGTTTGTATTAGTCTGGGTTAAAGGTTATCCCTTCCACCCAGAACAACTTGATATCAGTCTATAGATGTTTTGAAGCCTGGGTAATTATGTTTATGTTTATAGATTTGGGCCCGGGGGAATGATCAAACACGGGAAATTTTTAAGAGTGACCATTTGGGAAATTGCTTCCAACGACAGTAAATGCTTATGAGCGTAAAAGGATTTTGTCAACTGCAGCTGTAACCATTCAAACTTGTCTGCGATTATTTAATGAGCAGTTCAAGATAACATGGTGTTTTTGCATTTTCGTAACCAAGGTAACCTGCAACTCGCTCGAACAGCTCTGAGCAAATCAATTCGAGTCCCTCAAAAAAGGTGATAAAGAATTGAAATATTTGAGCATAAAACCGCTGCAGAATTATATTTCCATTTCTAAAGATTTTTTTTATTTCTAGCTGTTCCTTACGTTCACGTTTGTTTGTCACAGTAGTAAAACCAGCTGTTGCTCCAATTCAAACAATCGGTGATCGAATTCGGCAAAAGCTTTTAAAACAAGTTGAAAATACATCTTGTGTTGCAATTCTCTTTTTCTTGTGTCCAAACTTGTGATTAGAAAGCTCTTTTTTCCTTGCCTAGTTCCAGTGGTGGTGATGCTACCTTATCTGGGACATCAGTGACAGAGCGCTCTTCATTCACTGCCACTTCAGTTACTGACCGCACGTTGAGTGAGTCAGAGGAGGAGCAGGAGGAGGATGAAGAAGAAGATGTAGAGGACCTCAATGATGTTGGTGGCTCTGAGGAATCGAACTGGGACAACTCAGTCAGGTAGAGATAAAACTTTAAAAGTCCAGCAGTTGAGCAAAACAGAAGCAGAAACTCAAATACATATTTTTGTGAGGCGATCGGTGTTTTCCATTTTTGCTTAAAACGTTTGTCGTTTTTCTAAAAACCTGTATTTTAAAATGCCTACTTAATTTCCTATCACTTTCTGCGATCTTCTTCAGAGTAAATGAAAACTGTGTTTTGGAACGCATAGTTAAACAGTCTTTTCATAGAGTTTTTAAACTCAATGTAATCCTATGATCCTAAGATTAAAAACAGACCCTCAATCACCTGGCATGTGTTATACATTTAATGATTTGTTTACCGCTTCTTTCCGTTATTCAACTAACTTGATATATTGTAAAGTAGAAGCGTAATGCTTGTGGGTTGGCCGAAACAGCTGTCCATGGCTGCTAACATTCAGGCTGACTCTTTATATTAAGAGGCCATAGTGCCCTATTTAGTGGCTGTGTCATTATCAGCACGTATGTGCAACACAGTGATATTTATTAATCCAGCCACATCCCACAAGCGTTACGCTTCTACTTTACTTTGTATTTTCCGTGGGAATCCGAGCCTGTTTGTTAGCTATGCCATGCTGACGAGGCCCAAAAAGCCTGAAACAGCTGTCCATGGCTGCTAACATTCAGGCTCACTCTTTATATTAAGGGTTTCAGTACGGTCTTAGTCCCTCTGACCCGCGAGGCCATAATGCCCTAGTTAGTAGCTGTGTCATTATCAGCACGTATGTGTAACACAGTTATAACTTCATATATACACATGTTTTTATAACTACATTGGTTGGGGTGGGATGAATTTAATGTAAGACTAAAACATTTTTTCTAATTAGACGAATTTAACACGTAGGTGCTACAGAGAACTTACGTTTTTTACTGTATGATTTTGTTAATACCAGTTTATAGGTGTAGAACATTGGTGTAGATATGAAGGAGATAGAGAACTCCACCTTCCCCCCTGTACCCCCGTCCCCCATCCTTTCCTATGAAACTTCAGAAAAGAAAGATGTTGGAGTAGGGAGACCTTCCTTCTTTATTTCTGGTAACAAAATTTAGCGTATGGAGAGAGGGAATTAGTGTGTTCTAGAGTAAGACAAGATTAAGGAGAAAAGGAACTTAGTACTAAACGCTTGAAGACCTAACATGTTGATAATTTTTTTGTTTGTTGAAATTTAGTGATGATGGTATTAAAGGTACATCCACAGTACCACGAATAGCCGTACACATCCCCACTCACACGCAACAAGAAATAAGAACCCGCAAGCCAAGAGGAGAAAAGGTGCCACATTTCCTTTAAGATATCTTACTATTCTTGACTTGTTTTCTCTCATTTCTATGGTTTTTCCTTATTGCATTTTGTTTTGAATGAAGTGATTTTGTAAAAGTAATGAGAATAAAGATAGACGCAAAGATCCGACGTATCGAAGTCATCCTGGCTTCATTTTCAAGGATTAATTCAAATATGTGAGTGCAAGGTCATATTTATTATAAAGAGTACAATAGAACTGTTCCTATTGGCGTAAAGCATGAAATTTAAACAATCACTTAACCCGCACTGAGTCTGATTGAGTGTTCAACTCGGGATTCTTGGCACGGATGAACCGCATCTCTTAGATGAGACAATCAAATTTATTATTACAAATTTTAAGAACTTGAAAACAGTCTGCTAATTGTTTTATTTTTGTTGAATGTTCAGACTCGTGTTCTTCGATTCGCTTGTGTAGATGTCGGGTAGTGTAACCAATGTAATATGTATCTTGAACTTTAAACTTGAACTTGAACTTTATTAAAGATTTTTCCATTACGAAAATTGTTGTTTTTACACTGATCCGCAAATAGCAGAGCTAATCGAGGCAGTTCAGTGGTTAATTGCTCCATTTAAAGACAATTAAACACACTTGCGATTACAAACAAAAACAAAAAAGAAGAAGAAGAAATGGGAGAACGTTATTTTTCCTACAAGGAAAGAATTGTTCCTTTTTTTTCTTTTTTCGCATTCTCCCTCTTCCATTTTTTCCCATTTGCTTTTCTCTCTTTCGCAAGGTTTATTAATAATAATATTTCACAGTATTGCACTGATCACACTTAAAGTGCCTGTCACCCCTAGCCAGTTTTATGAAATTTCAAAAATATATGTATATTTGAGATGTTTTCTGAAGAAATTTTACGTACTTTGGTTTCTGTCTTGATTTAATCATTCGGCGAAAATCGTATTTTGAGCACATTTTCCCCCATTTTAGATAAAAAAGGAGTAGTAGAGGGATTGGGCACTAAGTGTCTTGTGACGTCACCCAAGTATCACAAAACTTTAGCACCTAACTTCCTCTCTATATTATAGCCATTTTCGGTAACGCGTTCACAGTTCGTAAAAAATATGCTTGATAGATGTGTAGTTGGTGGATTTTCTGCCCTCCCAGATGTTAAGATGTTTTCCCAAGATACTGGGTTGACGTCACACACTTGCTAGTGCCATTGCTAGTGCCCCTTAATGCCCCTTTTTTACTTCTAAAACCGTATTTTCAATCGCGTTGTAAAAATCGGGAATAACTTCAAATTCAATTTTGTTGCTTGCTTTTGCTTGTATTTGAGGTCTACTTTTAATAAAAAAAACATTTGGCTAGGGATGATAGGCACTTTAAATTGATAAATTTACTTCGCTGTGCTTAAGGTCTATCTCTATCTTCGCACTTGTGAACACAGGTACTACGTCAGCTTTCCCGATTTTCAAACTAAGATCTTTGAGTTGTTCACCGAACACATTTGCAGACTTTTGGTCTTTAAAAGGTATAACTATTCGGACAGTTCTTTCGTTACATTGCATTAGAGTGTTTTGTTCATTAGATTGTACTTTAATAAACGTTGTTATAAATATGTTGATTGGGTTGTTTGGGTACTTGAGTTCGTAAATATGACCTTGAAGCTATCGCATTCTTTAATAAGTTCCAGTTTGATGACAAGCGATATGCTCTGTTTAGCATAGTCCATAATAGTGCGGATTTGTAACGTTGATCACCGTGGCTGTTAACGTAAGAGAAGTCCCTTTTCAGTTGGTTTACGATATACACGGTTAGTCATTTGGGCACCATTCTTCTTTCGGAGCATTCTGAGGTAAAGGGTAGCTTATTATTGGTTTACATTTCCATGGTAAAATGTGGAGATGGGTGAAAGTTGTTTAATTTAATGAAAAAAGCAGTAGCAGCTATTTAACTCCGGCAGGTCCAGTTGTTTTTCTACATGGCATAAAAAGGTGTTGGCCATGAAAGGGTACAATGGGAACCCCATCCCACACCATCTTTTTGTTCGTAGAGATTGCCGTTGTTCTGGAGTAACTGATCTTTCGTAGCTAGTTGCAAAAGCTCAATCAGGTCAGATTTGGTTATATTCAAACCGTGGGTTTCATTAAACCAGTCGCCTGTGAATACCTTGTCGGCAGTTATGTCGATCATCCCAACCAAGGTTACATTTGTAAAAAGTGACACCACATCGTAGGAGACTGGCAAATCGCTCTCGTTAAATTTCAGCTGTGTAATCTCATCAACTAAGGTAAAGATACCAGTGATGGCATAAGTCTTTAGTGAGAGTTAGAGTTTGTTTAATTATTTAAATTTTACACTTGACGCCATTAGGAACAGTTCTATTGTTCTCTTTATAATAAACATGACCTTGCACTAACAAATTTGAATCAATGCTTGAAAATAAAGTCAGGATGACTTCGAAACGTGGGAATCTTGCGTTAATCTTTATTCTCAATATTTTGTTGAAGGTGCGACAACTTACTGCTTCTCTGGAAAGAAATCTGAGCCTTGGTCGGGATGTCAAGAAACCGGCAGGTTCTGTATCACTGTTCGCCGACCAGGGTCCTTCTCAACAGAGGACAGCAATGGCGGTAGGTTACTTTTTATCAGGTAGCTTCCAATTACATTTGAATCCCTCTAGCTTAGCACTGATAATCGGTACCACCTGGAGGCCGAGTGTATCGACAGCTTGATGAGATATTTTTGGCTTTTTTTTGTTATTATAAAGAAAACTTTTTATTTGCAAAGCCTTCCTGTAGCATCCCTGGGGGAGGGCATCTTCCTATATTAGGTATACCAGGATGCACGCTGTATTTTTTCAGGGGTCAAAATCGGTAGTTTTGGTATTTTTTGGGGTTTTCAGAGAAAATTTATCTTAGAAAAATTGTATTTTTAGGATGAAAAACCCAAACGACCAAGTTTTATTTCTTCGTTTTCCTCCTGCCTTTATTAAAATCATACAAAACAAAACTCTTTTTATGCCATGATGTATTTTTTAGGGTGGAAAATTTTCACTCTGGTATTTTTAGGGTATTCTTTCACATTTACCGACGAGCTTCCTATCCTTTTTACCCCGAGGTACGCCCGGATAGCATCACTGCTAAAGTGGGAATTTATGAAGATTCAAAATATTGAAAATTTCCCCAGCTCTTGTTTTTAACGAAGTCGTTTTTGTTAAAATTTAGCACCTGTCTAGAAACTTTACTCAGGTCTCTGTAATTTTTCTATTTCAGTGCAATGATAACTCAGTATTTGATCTTCTCACCCCAGACCCTCCCCACCCCATACCAATGATACTAAATACCGTGTGAATTGCTATTTTTACTCTTACAGAATGATGACATGGATGATGATAGCGACTTCTCCCTGACTTCCTTGGAGGAAGACAAGAAACCTTCCCCCACTCCAAGGTAACCTGGATTATTTCCATAACTGGTTGATTTTCTGATGAAACGCCAACAGAATCAATAATGGCGCCAGTTGTAAAGAATTTTGTGTTCGCTGTGGTCATCGTAACCCTATTCTGACTGGGTCTTAGAGTTCCTGGGACTGGAGGGGGGACTTTTTAAGCCTCCCCCCTTAAGAAATTTGAATCTATTAATGCTATTGTCATATAACTCGGGGTTGAAATAGAACATGTTTTAGGACATGAGTAGCTGATTTAATTACTGTTTATTGGTCTGATATGAAGTCATAATGACGTCATACAACGTAAAAATTGTGTTTTTATCTTTTATTGTAACACTTAACTTTTCTTTGGCGCTTACACTGAGACATAAAGTAATCGTCTTTTAATACATCGTAGAAGTAGTTAGATACCATGATAAGGATAACATAGTTAATGGAATGGATGCTGCATGTCTATTCATCAACATAAAATTATACTAATCTAGGCAGTTGCAGCCGGCAGAGATAACCTAAGAACATATACAAACA
The DNA here is from genome assembly GCA_025403565.2 of Palythoa heliodiscus. Taxonomy (NCBI): domain Eukaryota; kingdom Metazoa; phylum Cnidaria; class Anthozoa; order Zoantharia; family Sphenopidae; genus Palythoa; species Palythoa heliodiscus. The sequence continues at coordinate 3,351 of JAOBYJ020386796.1, read as the reverse complement.
TAAGGGTAGTGAAGATAACAGTTGCTAGACATCTCAAATCAATCGGTTATTACTTACTTGAGCTTTTCAAACCACTATATAACAAGATGCACCGAAGAAGCGTACACTGGGTTGCCTGCTTTCGGAGTTGAAATTTACAGCATAAAACTGAAATTGTTTTGCATAAGGAAAGTTTTCTGAATCAATGACAGTATATTAAAGTGCGCGTGCGAACTTTCGTCTCGAGTCAATCGGTACACGCACTCACAACTTTTGCGTATAACTTATTTTCGGCTGGATTGCTGAAATACTGAACTACATAATATCTATTTAAAAACCAAATAATTTTTGGGAAAAGTAAGCTGATTTTATTAGATCTTAGGATTTGTATTTGTTTCTGTTTGAGTTAAATATTAACTCAGTTTCAGTTCGCCTTAAGTTTAGCTTCGCATTTATTCATAATTTTTTAATCTATCCGGCTTTTCCTCAAAACACGTACTGGGTGACTCCGATATTGGGTCTTTTGTTATTCTTTTCTGTAAGAAATTTACGCTTGAGAAGTTATCACCTGTACATAGCCAACGAAGCGCTTCACGGAATCTGTATGTATTCCTATTCAACCAATGTTCTACATTTAGCTTCTCAGTTTCATAATCGATTTCGTAAACATTATTGAGAAAATTTATCTGCTTTCTGATAGAAAAACCAACAAAAAACAATAGTATTTGACTTAAATCGTTCCATAAGGAAACCAAATATAAAGCAGAAAATATAAACCGAATTAACTTTATTTTTAGAAAGTGACGGTTTTGCTGTCGCGACTGGAGTTGGTCACGTTGTAATATTCCAAAATCCCCGACTCGCCATAGAGTTTTCAACTAAGAGGTCATTGCAATCGCCAATGATATTTGCGTTCATTAGGAGTGAGATACAGTAATAAGTTTTTCTTTCGAGTTGATAGCGCTTTTGCTTGCCAATTATCCCAACTGAAACAATCGCATAAATAACAGGGTTCTTGCCTAGTCTTAAAAGATCTTAAAAAGTCTTATTTTTGATTTTGTATTTTCAAGGTCTTGAAAATGTCTTAACTTTGGACAAGTTCATCCTTGAGTCTTAAATTTTTGTTCAAAAGTATTTTTCGTTTCTCTTTCTCAAATGCTGCTGATTGTATAAAAAATGTGTTGATGAAAGCATCATTTGTGAAAGTTTACAGATCGTTCAGGTGTTCAAACAGGGACATATCCCTGGCAGAACATTCACTTTGTGGTATTCTGTAATGTAAACTGGTAAAGAAGTGGCCTGCATTATAACTTTTGAATATAAGCTCGAATGAATATTAGGCCTCAAATTTTACAAATTTAGGTCTTAAAAAGTCGTAAAAAGGCCTTAAATTTGCCAAGTTGTTAGCTACAGGAACCCTGAATAAGTTCATGGTAAGCACCACAGCATGTGCTCTGAGATTTGTAAGCCATCCGAAGAATACAATGCACGTGTCTGCCACAGCCAATATAAATAGCTTTTGGCCGTAGGTTGATATTTATTGCTCTTTCTGTAGATCGAGGAAACATCTCCCACGACTTCGTCTTAGATAAATTCATAATTTTCACCTCGTCTGCCATTCAAGCAAATTGTCATAGTAAAGTCGTTTTGCGAACCAATAATATTAAGCGTGACGTAATGCGAACTTGATAATGCAACAATGCGATTTTCTCGCGGAGAAAAACGAACCCCACAGGCAACCCAGTAAAAAGCAAAATCCGGCGTAATTGTTATGACGTCATACCAAAACGACTTCATTTTGATAATAATAAAATTGCAGTAGTGACGCCGCAATGGAATGTTAATTAGTCTCGAAACATAATGAGAACTTATTTTTGTCATGATAGAATATTCTAAGTTCTACTATTGCATTAAACTAAAAACTATGAGTATGAGAAAAAGCAAAAAAAATAGAAAAAACTGTCATTCAAAACCCTGTTACATGCATTCATTAAAATCACAAAACTTCCGAATAAATTTGAGGAAAAGCTCGAAAGTATGGGGGTATTTTATACATTTCTTCAAAAGTTATAGATCTTTAAAGTTAGGGGTAATTCCAAAAGCTCCCCCTTTCTCCCATCCAGTCTGAATAGGGTTAGTCAGCGGTAATATTTCGCAACGGAAAATCTCCTACGGTAGTTTATATATTTTAAGAATTTTTAAAATTAAATCTAATTTTACTCCAAAGCAAACTGCAAAATCAACAAAACAAAACAGCAATAAAATTATCCGTCAATTACTAATCTGCTCCTGTTGACCTTAGAGTATTTAAACATTATTAGGAAGCCTCTCGTTATAGGGCGGCAGAAATCTGACTTACCAGAGTTGACTAAGTTTTATACATGAATACAACGTTTGCTGCTACTGGGAATCCGCGTCTGGGCCAAGAGCGGTCAAAAACTCTCACGCACTCAATATCACACATATGATTTTCCAGACAGTTTTCGTCATAGGATGAGGATGTTCCGTCAACGCAGTCTTACTTTTGCAGATCTCTATTATCTGGATCATCAACGTGGTCACTTTGTCTTTTCTCACCTGTATCAACTGGTAATTTCGTTTTCTTTCATCAACAGAACGTTAACAGGAAGTAAAATGAGCAGGACGTACAGTAAGTAACAAACGTCTTAGTTTTTCTTTCTCTTTCTTCTTAGCGAGGAGGCCGCGGGTACATAGGGAGGCGAGGGGGCCGCGGGTACATAGGGAGGCGAGGGAGAGAAAAGCTGATCCTGTGGACAATAATTACTATTGCCTACAAAATGGGAATTTAAATTGGCTAAAAATAGAAAATTTTACGATGAACATTGACGTGTGCATGATACGTCGCGGATCATATTTGAAAGTGACATTGATTTGATGCCACTACTCGTAAAAAGGGTCGGACATGAGGCATAACCTTCTTTCGTGCCCGCGAATTATTGGCCAGCATACGTTTAGCTGACTATATCAAACTGCTCGCAGCATAACTCTCCATCATCCACAAGAGCAATTTTAAGGATACACAGGAGGCTTTTTGAGCAATTTTTTTTTTTAATTTTTACATTTTCTGATTTTTATAAATTTGGGACTGTTAGCAAAATATCTTTCGATATTTGAAAACTCTGTGTTAAAATCTAATTTAGTTTTCGAGTTATAGCAAGAAACGTACTTTTGGCTAACTGAGACAAGGTGCGAAAACGTTGACAGAAGTACGTTACGTCACCTGCTGTTGTCACGAACGTGACACGAGACACTACAAAACAAAGAGTTGCACGTGGCGTGTCCAAGGAAATATTTCCCAGTTTTAGAGCTTAATTTTTGGCGTTTAGTGTATATATATTTCGATTTTTACCT
>JAOBYJ020385915.1:0-14955 GCA_025403565.2 Palythoa heliodiscus | reverse complement strand
ATCGCAAAATATCGTGATTAGCCAGGTTCGCGCAAATCAGTTACTTGCCTCAGCAAGAATCAACACCACAGCCTCCGGCTTCGGCAAATAATGAATGTGCTCTATCGCCACGCAGGGTGGCAATATTTTGCAATTTCACGCTCAATAATTATTTAATATTATGTTAGGCCTCCACTTTAATCTCATATTATCCAGTCAGAACTAAGTGAAGCTGATGTTTAATTAGAATTCAATTATTACCTTCGCTATTTATCAACGAGTTGAATAGTGGTGGATATATTGTCACGTAATTAATTTTGTGAGTTTTGTTTACATTCTTCGGGGTATTAGAGCACTCTCGTGGATTTTCAGCAAATTCTGGAAGAAAAATATTTTGTTCTTACCAGTAAAAACCGAAAAGTCAATTTTTGTTGCTGTCTTAGTGTTCTCTAGAATGGCTTCTACGTTTAAAGTAAAAATACCCTCGTCTGAAAGTTATGGAAAAGGCGACGCCATTTTGACTTCCGCCGCAAAATCAACTAATAGTCATGGATAGCGCGAGCTACGGGAGCCAATCAGAGCTCGCGAAAATGGATATCGTTTGCTTTGGTAAATACTAGAAACTATTTTATCGGTTAATAATGAGTGGTGTACTCAATCGTATCGGAGACTGGATTACGAGGAAGCAGCTCAACGAGGCCCTTATAAGAAAGCTGTGAGGAAACTAACTTTTGATGTACAATGTTTGATATATATATATCCCGCTCGAGGCATAACATCAATTTTTTCAGAAGACGTTTTTCCGTTATTAGAAGTTACCATTTCATATATATATATATATACACACACATATTGACATCAACTGGTAAGGAAAATATTTAGAGTTTATGAAAAGCTCGTTATACGTGATTTGATAACAGCTATAAAACAAATCATGACAATACGGCCCACAAAATAACGAGATACGATATGAAAATAAATAGATAAATAATAAAATTACATATGTATGTAAGTATTGACGTGCATAATTGACCAATTAAATAATAAATTAATAAACAAGTTAACTAAAAACGATGAAAAGAAATCTAAAATGTTGAGTAAGTTAGTCGGACAAAATAAGCTGTGATTCCGGCTCCTGGGCAAGCAACTCTTGTTTTATTCTTTGAAAGCACCGAGCAAGACGAATCGGAGTCTGAGACGAGGGATGAGACTCGCTTTCCTCTTGCCCCAACGTAGTGCTTACATTTTATCCTGGTTTTAACACTAGCTCCCAGGCTCCACACCACCTTTATTTTCGTTTGCAGGGTTTGTAAGGGCCGAGGAAATCGTGGAAAACTCTGGATTATATTTTTTATTATTAATATTTGTAGATGATAATCAAAATTGGCAAATATTCTTTTGAACTGTATTGTTTGTCTGAGTTCAAAAAGCTCAGGCAAAGATCTGAAAAACCCTGGATTTTTCCAATTTTGAAGGTGTATGAACTCTGCGTTTATATAGTTTTTCAAGAGTTGCCTAAGGAAGGGGCTACATCAGCTACCATATACAGAGTTCGCAGAAATGTTTGAAAACAGGCAGGAGCAGGCGTTGCACAGTTGGTAAGTGCGCTGCCTTCTGTTCTGGAGGTCCCCAGTTCGATTCTCAGTGACTCCAACGCCTGTTCCGACTTTCCTCCGATCCGTGTAGCTTGAGCTTTAAATACCGTAAAACGGAGCACTGACAGAGGAAGAGGGGGTGGGATAAAGTGCGCTCCGAGAGCCACAAGTTTATCAGTTGAATTACTGTCAATCATTACCCTCGTTAAATAAAGACTCTTCAGTTACCTTCTTTACCTTTACCTTTACAAAATTTCAGACTTATTGTAGACTTTTTTTCAATAAACCGTTGAGTTTGAAGGGATCTGTATCAATACCCCAAAGCATGTAAGAATTAGAGTCAAACTAAAGGAAACCAGGAAAAGACGATCGAGAACCAACGCAGCAAACACCCAGTCATCCTGGTGATTCTGTTCTTCCGCTTCTTGTCTGATCTTATCCGACAAAACTTTCACCTCGCTGATCAGTTTTTCCATCTCTGAGCTTTTTGTGTTTTCTTCTTGGTTGATGTCCTTGCACACTTCTTTCAGTTGATCTGTTGTGGGCAACGCTTCTACGGCCTTACGCTCACCATCATCCAATTTGCCATCAAAGTTTGTTTTAACTGTGGGAAGTTTGCATTTGGTAAAAACTGAACGAACAGGGGAGGTAACCCTTTTCCACGGCTTCAAAAGCAATAGTTTGGCCAACCAGTTATTGACCACGAGACCAACAAAAGGTTTTATAGGATCTTTGCTTTTGGAATACTTGATAACAATGCAAGTAGTTGCAAGTGACAAAGCTATCTGCGCCATGGCAGCCATAAAAAATTTTGAAGCTAGAGGTACCTCAGCTGATTGGGGCATATTTTCTGTGACCATCAACATAAAAACACTCATGGCCAGTAGTACTGTTATCACAAACCCCACCCTTTCACCAGAATCTGGAGGCAGGTAGAAAGAGCACAGAGATAATAATGCAATCATGGTGCACGGTACAATGAGGTTGTAGAGAAAGAACATAGCTCGACGCTGTATTACAATGGTGAATGTGAGGGTCGGATAGGGCTCCGGACAGCAATTATATTTTGTGACCTCTCGTACTCCCGGGGCCTTAACCAGGTGCCATTCCATGTTGGAGGAATACTTTTCAGTGTCCATTCCATTTGCTTGGTACAACTGGATATCAATCTTTAATCCGTTGTGTGCCCAAGATCCAAACTGAAGTGGACAACTTTGCTCGTCGAAAGGGAAATTGCTTACGTCTATTTTGCACTCAGTCTTTAATATTGCCGGTGATAGCCAAGTAATTTGCCCTGTGTGGCCTAGGATAACTTTGGTGTCAATCTTCTTGTAAAGACTGCCAACCTTTTGATCCATGCTTGCCCTAAAGGCAGAATAAATGCTTCAACCATCTCCTATTTATGGTGCATATAGGATAAATTATGGTTTGACGAACAATCCTAACTGGAACGGATTGATTAATGTATGATGTTACTAACAAAACAGCACCTCCAAACTTATGCAGTCTGTTTACCCAGGTTAATGAAGTTTATCATTATACTACAAGATCTTCTTCCTCTAAAAAACTCTTCTCTAAGCCTTCCAGATTGAACATACAGTTGAATTCGTTCTCAAGACTAGGTGTTAGACTATGGAATTCGATTCCGTATGATATCAGATAAATGCCCAAAAATCGTTTTAAAAATTCCTTGTTGAATAAACTTTTTTGCTTCCTAGAAAAAGAAGAACTCTGTATTGTTGTCTCCGGTTGTATACGGCTTTTTCAAAAATAAAACGCAAATCTAACGCAAATTTCGCTTGCTGTAAAATACTTGCAATTTCATACGATTTTTTTCTTCCTATTGCAATTTTTCCTTTATTCTCTCTTTTAAGTCATATTTTCTCTCCATTTCCTTTATTTTGTGCTGTGTTAATTGTAAACCACCGGCCTGGCTCGATTAGTTTATACTATTTGCAGGTTATTGGTGTCTAAACATCTGTAAAATCTCAATCATTAGATAAATATGGAATCGAATTGAATTGAGTTGAATTGGGAATGAATAAATGGAAGTTGAGGGTTTGGAGATTGGTTAACTCACATACGTAAATCGAAGTAGATGTCCCAAGGGTGAGTTAATATTCCGTGTATATATTAAAATGATGTGATGGGTTTAGGGTTGGTAAACCAACCTAACTAAATTGGTGTGCAGAATTTCTGGGACTGAAAAACCACACAAAAAGATCGGAGTGGAATATTTGAAGTATACTAAACAGTTAAATTGGTAGAATACTCTGGTGATATTTAAAAGAAATAGAATAAAGTTGTTAAATTAAAAGAAGAGAGAACTAACAACTTACGCATTGTAGAGCAATATATCCGGTATCCAGACCCGTTTTGGATCAATATTCATTGATTTCACTCCACCAAACTTTGCTGGATCCCAAACCAGTAGATGGTTCTTCCAGTACTGTTGAGGCAGCGGCTTAAGTCAGAGATTTTGGTCACTATGCTGAATCCTTATTGACATGCTTGAGCAGTGTTCATTATTTATATATAACATTGACAGCTAATTTATTTGTAACTTGACCATAGATTGAGTTCTTATCTTAAAGTCAAGCAAAGCCAAAATGGATTGAAAATCAGCCTGTAAAATCATGGAAACTCTCAGCCAAGAGAATGTTTCGGTCTGCATAAAAAAAGATTACACGCCAACTTAAAATTATTAATTTGTTTTCTCGTGTGTTAAAAACAGCATTTTACTCGCTGCTCTCGTTGCAGGTAAAATGTTTTACCACTCGAAAACAAAAATAACGTGATCGCTCCTGTGTTTAATATCCTCGATCTATTATATGGCAGACTCGGTGAGCGGGCAAAATGAAGCGAATTCTGTGTTCTTATTGGTTACCCAATTTTCAGTAGCAAAGTGAAATTCTTTGGCCATATAATCCTTTATTGACCGAGCTTGTTCGGTCAAGATGGCTGGATATAAGCTTCGTTCTTTTTTGCGTTTTCGTGGACTTCGACTTCGTCTCTGTCCATAACGACGCAAAAAAAAAAACTAGGCCAATATCCAGCCATCTTGACCGAACGAGCTTGGTCAATAACTTATATAAATTATATTTACACTTGCAATGGTCTGATTTTGTTAAATTACATTTAGAATAATTATCAGGAGTCGTACGACTTTCACTCACCTGCCGTATCCACACGTTTGTGGTAATTAACTGGTTTCTTTCATCCTAACAGCAAAAAAGAGACTTTTAAGGTGAAATAACGCTGACAAAAAGATAAAAACTCGTGGAGCCCATAGAGACTATAAGAACAATTGACAACAATATTTACACAACAAGAAGATAAATGGTTACTCTTGGTTTTTACGCACTAGCTAGAGACATCAAAGACAAAAGACGAAGCGGCTATGTTGAAGCCCTAAACAAAATCTTTAATTTGTTCAAGGGCACCACATTCCATTGGGATACTGCTCTGTAAGAAAAGGTTCTCTGGCGCTAGCTGATTTAAATACTGGGATTTGAAGTTTGCTATTGTTTCGAGTTGCACGATTGTGAACAGAAGATCGTTTCAAGTCCAAGCTAGACCTAATTTGGATACCAACCCGGGGGGGGGGGTACTCTCATAAAGTCCGGATAGGTGTGTGCCGCGAAGGGTGTTAAACCCTGACCTTATTTAAGGAACAATCCAACGAAAATTGATACCCTATTTAAGGATCGAAAACCTCCAAAAATCATGCCCTATTCCGCGGCACGTACCTATATAGCCCATATAGGGGAGTACCCCCCCCCCCCCATGACCCCCGGGGATGCCAATCACTTAGCTCTCGACAAAATTCGAACACGGCGCAAATTTTAAACCACTCTTTTCACATTCTCCATGATATCTACGTGATAGACTAACTGAAAACACTTTCGCTTTGCTAATGACAAATAAAGCCACTACTCCACGGGGCAATCATTGGATCCCTTTGATTCAATTCTTGTTAATATCTGTATCAAGCTCTAATTCAACCAAATATTTGATACTGTTTAACAAGCTGCGGTCAAACCACTAAAATTAAAACATTTTACCTCTATAAAACAATCTTTAAGGCAATATACAAAATTGCCACAAGTCCGGAGGCATGTCGTTCAAATTTTTTAGCTTCAAAAGTTTTTGCAATAGAAAAACTTTTTTTCCAGATTAATTCACTTTGAACTGATGCATGTTAATAAAAATGTGTTCCAGTGAACACTGCAAAATTATTTACTCCATTAACTGCAGAACACTCCTATAATATATAAATTCTTTCGGTAGTTGTATAGTATACATTTTTTAAAGATTTTTATACGGCTTCTATGTAAACAGATTTTATTACATGGAAGCTTATGAAAACTGACCGTATTTAGATAAAGGTGAATCAATCGATCACTAATACTAGAGTGACTCTTTCAAACAAATTTTCATTCAATTTGGAAAAATTTTTCCCCAAGTGAATATTTTTCTTGATACAGAACCTTAACATCTTAAATAAAAGAAAACATTTTTCAATGAAAACTATTTCGATAAAAAGTTAAAACGTTCTCTAGTTTAAAATTAAAAAAACACAAGCTTTCGGTTGTCAACCTACAACCTTTGACAAGTAAAAATATATGCAAAACGAAACCGTATAAAACGTTAAAAGGTGTGAAATGGAAATGTACTATTTCGCACATGCTGTCACGGTAACTGATCAAATGCAATAAAGTTCCTAATTGTCAGAATCAGGTTTGAGATCTAGTTTATACAAAGCTAAATTTCTGAGTGTTTTTTTTTCTTCAAATTTGAATGGCTTATTTGTAATTGGTTTTGAAAAACAATTTTATGGAAATTATCAGTTTCAGAAGTTTAAGAAGAAGAAGTAAAAACGGGGTAGAAGAGTGATATACACTCTTTTTTGATATAAGAACCTTTTTTGTAACAACGTCAGGCTGAAAATCGGCCAAGCTAAGAACACATGCACCCGAGGCTGAGGAAAGGCCGAGAATTTATTTTATTACATTATGGCACAAAATCATGGAATCATAGTCGACAGTGCAACATTGTTTGCAACTAAGAGTAAAATACATGGAAATTTTACAAGAACAATTTGCAGGAATCATTATTTTCTCTTTTAGTTTTACTCTACTTACAAGTATATTAAATATCAAATATCGAAGCTCGTATCTTCTTAGATACACATACTGTACAGTGTTTTGACAGCGGCCAGTGACTAAATTTTGTTTCATATAAACTAAACATGACAAGTACGTATGATTATATTAAGAATATTTTAAGAACATTTGAGGCTAAAATACCCAAAATATTTAAGAACATTCATCCTCAGACAAAAAAAAAGATGTTCTTGTAAAAAAAGAGTGTAAGCAAAGAAATATTAAGAGAAATTTGAATTGGAATTTTACGCTACTCCATTCCCAAAGATTTTCTCTGTTTTAGGAACAAATACTTACAACGTCTATAATCTGTTTTAACATTATTCCCAACTTGATCGTCACAGGATCCCAGTTGTTCTTTACCGGGCGAACGTCCGGACTGTAGTTAGTTAACAGGTACTGTAACAGCTGTAGCTCGGTGTTGTTGGCTGGAAATGTGGAGCCTACAGAAGTTTTACAGTTAACATTGAGTTTTTAGTTTATTTAAAATATATGTTTTAAAAGAAACAACTACGCCATTGAATAAAGTAATTCTAGAGCTCCGATTGGCTTAGCCATTTATACGATGATGTCCTTCGTTACAAGATGCTAATCAATTCATGAATTTGATGATGCTATTCTGTTCATCAATAGATGATTTTTGTCAGTTTATTACGTTCATCAGTTAATGATGTCCATCACCGATTATTCTCATACATCAGTGATATTCTATAGTTTCTTTTGTCCAGTTAATGATGCATATCCATCACTGATGATGCTCATCATGCAATATATTATGATCTATAGTTTATGTTGCCCATCAGTTAATGATGTCCATCACTGATGATTCTCATCAGTATATGATGTTCCAGAATTTATTTTGTCCAGTTAATGATGTCCATCACTGATGATGCTCATCAGTATATGATATTCTATAGTTTATGTTGCCCATCATTTAATGATGCTCATCACTGATGATTCTCATCAGTCTATGATGTTCTATAGTTTATGTTGTCTATCAGTTAATGATGTTCATCACTGATAATGCTCATCAGTACCTGCATGATGTTCCATATTTTATGTTGTCTATCAGTTAATGATGTCCATCACTGATGATGCACATCAATATATGATGTTCCATAGTTTATATTGTCCATCCGTTAGCGATGTCCTTCAGTTAGTTATTTTGTTCGACAGAAAATTTTGATCAGTTGACAATGGGCTTCCTATGATTATGTCCGCAGATATGATTTCATTTATGGACTATTTTGATTGATAATGTCCACGAGTCAACTTAAATTAACATCTGTCAAATGACGTTTGTCAATTAATGATGTTAGGTTGATTGATGTTTCATCTGTTGATGTTATTTAGTTGGCGTTTTGTATTAAGTCATCTGTTTATATGGCTTGCAGCAACAAGAACAGGGTGATGCGGCTGATTTTATTACCGAGTTCGTTCTAATACTAATTGAGTTATATGGGGCTTTCTCTTAATCAAGTTATAAATAATTGAAAAACACTCTTAAAAACCATCTAAGTCAGATCTGTTTGCTGCAAATTAAAAACTTAGTCATTTGTTATACTTTTTATCATTTCACGTCTTTATACCTCAATTTTTGGTGAATAAAATATAAACTCCAGATAATCACGGATATCTTTTCTTGAGAGTTTTAGTGAAGGAAAATCATGACTATACGAAGTAGAATAAATCCTAACAGAGAATAGCGAGATTTTGGAGATATATTGTCGATTAGCTGGGAGGAGGGCCGAATGTAGTAACCTCGCAAAGACACATTTTAAAGTATATAATTTTTTCGCAAATAGGGGACACTAAACAAAACGTAAGGTACGACACAGATCTAAAAAGCAACGTCGCTGGCGTGGAGTAAATTGAAAAAATTGGAACAAGTCGGAAGGAAATGGATTTATATATGTTCCCCTTGGAAACAAGGAATGCCAGATGACACTGACAACAAGTATTATCCTGCCGAGACATAAAAAGTAATCTAAAACATTTCATGTCTTGTCTTAAATAACAGACTCTCACAGCAACTTAAACAAAGCACAACTTGCAGGAAAAACTAAAGTATTTCATTAAACAAATTTTTTGCCCCACTTTGTCGATAACGTACTTATCAGATTTTGCTTCTCTTTTGCAACTGGTAGAATTAAAAAATTTTGTTTTTCAAAATTTGTTTTTGCTTTTAATAAACGTTTCTTTAGTTCTCAGGAAACTAGAACAATGATCTTCTGTAAAATATAATTGCAACAGAGCTCGATGATGTTCTTCTTTAAAAATAACCTGAAAGATAGAACTAGTTGATATCCCATTATTCGTTTTTTCTTAATGTAGTTGATAATTAGCCACACTTCAATTTGTAGTTGGCATTGTCAAACTGTGCGTTTTATTGCCCAAGAAGCAAGACAGCTCACCATAAATTTATCAGTGTTTCGATTCCTTAGAAGTTAAAACATGTATTTCCTTACCTGAGGCAGAAAGAGTTCCACAGGACCAGATAATTGCGAGTATTTCGATAAGTAGCATATTTGAAACAATTCCCACCGTCGCTTTTGCGGAGAAAAGGCGGTTTCCTACGACGAAATAGATCGTGAAACCAGAATAGTTTAGTAAATTCCTTACCACCTGCAGTTGTGGTTTTGCGCACTTTTACTCATTTTAAAGACTTTGAATTATCTTTATAGGTCTGAGAAAAAAGTTAATATGCGTGCTTTTTCATAGAATGTTGAAAGCGAACACTAAAACGCGCAGCACAATCTTTTACTTTTAGCCATAGTTTTTGTATCCAATTTAACACTTTGTTGATGCTGATTATATATTAAGACTGCACCATCACCATTCATTAATATTCAAGGCTCTTTATTATAACGCAAATTTATAAACTTATACATTTGAAAAGCGTTTTGTAATTTGTTTTTTTTATTATCTGCTGCAACAGTTGGTTTTACAATTGTCTTTCTTGATTAAAGTTCTTTCGTCCAAATATATAGTCTTGATAGAATCTGCCTCAAACGAGAAAGCCGCTAATAAAAATTGCTCTATATTTAAAAAGTGCGATTTTCCAATTTTACTCAAAAAGACGAGATTATAAGAAGAACCTTGAACACGATTTTCAGAATTGATTCATTTTAGCTTAATTTCACTTTTGAGCAATTTCAAAGCTCACTTCACGCATAACGTGAACTGATGGCACTTTGAAGTTTATATATTTTTTAATGATTTAACGTTTCCCTTGGTTTTCAATAAAACTCGACATATCATAACAAACGCTCTCTGAAACAAAAAACAAAAAATAAACAACTGATTTCACACAGTTATAACATAAGTAAGAATTAGAAGCTCAGTTATACAGAAGTTTTTTCTCCCAAAAATTTTGAGAGCTTTTACAAATTAATTTGTTCGTGTTATAAGAAAAATTCATTTTAGCGTGACGTTAGGTCCAATGCCTGTAAAATGTAAAGCTCCCTATAATTCTGCCTTACAAGGACACATTAAATCTAGCCAAACCGTCTTGGTTTATGCTTATATTGGTTTAAACTATATTAATTACTCGAAGAATAGCTCGTCGTCATGCTTATAGAAACAAGATTAAAATAGAATTCAAAATAAAGTTTCGGAATATATATCGAAATACTGTAATATAGCCTTGGCTTTTGAAAAAGTTAAATTCACACAGAAATTGTAGATAGAAATATTGTGATAATGTTATTGCGTTTGTGTCAACACGATTCAACTGAATGCCGAACTTAGTCTCTTTTTTATAACAATGTTATACGAGCAAAAATGCTCAAAATTGTCCAAAATTTAAGAACAATTTAACATGTTAACGCTGAGGCTCGATAGCGAGGTTTCTTTGTTTTGATAGAAATTTGACGGAAACTCGTTATTTGTCCCTTAGCAACGTAGAATAGAGCACTATAATCCGCAATCTAAAGACTTGTTGATAAGCAATCATGGAAGGCAGTGTACTTTTAAATACATGCAGCGGTACAAACGTGTGTGGTGCAACAGTGTAAGGCGTTTCCGGTTTTCCAATACCTTTTTTATATTTTGGTTTTTTTTTCTTTATTACAAACCGCTCACAGAAATAAGAACAAATAAGAAACAAATCGAGGCTGAAGTCCCCCAAAAATTAAGAAAAATCGGAACCTACAAAAAAGCGTGTATATGCCAAATCTTATACGATTTTTATCAGATAATTAAAACAGCGCTAATATAAAGTATAAAACTACTCCAGTTTGGGTAAATCAATTTTAGTTCTTGATCCAACTTCAAAATTCCAATTCATTTGCTATATGTTCGGCCCGCCTGTTTGGAACTGGTCTTAAAATATAAATTAGGTCGACTGTACAAGGTGCTGTTAATCCGATTGAAACAAAGCGGGAAGCTTTCTTAATTTAGTCATCTAAAACCTACTTTGTTGGCAATTCAGAAACAGATTAGTAATATCCGGTGAAAGTTTTTAACTTTAGCTTAAAAGCTTATATAGTTTCAAAGATGTGCTCTGGCTAATTTCATTTCTACCGGTAATCAACATTTTTGTTAATTCTATTTCAACATCATTTACTGCCGGTCGAAATTAACTAGTCCCCATCGAGAAACTAGTACTCAATTTACCAATTTCGTATTAGGATACACAATAACAGAAAGCTGAGACAACTTTTTCGGAAAAGGTCGCCCAAGTATTCAACGTTTGGTAGAGCCGGGGTGTGAATTTGGAAACTTGTGGCTGGCAGGTAGAGATCTTACCATAAACTTAAAAATATAAAGTATAAATCTGTGTATGAATTCGAACAGCTTATGAAGTTTCTAATTCGATGGTGTTGCATGAATAGTCTGTACGCGAAAGACTGCATAGGAACTTAGCGTTGTATTTTGAACCGAAGTTTCCCAAAGTTCTTACAGATCTAAACAAAGGTACTAACAGTTTCTTATTCATCTCAATCTAGCTTATCATCGTGATTCTTTTTTACGCCGATGCATGTGTTTGCAGATTGCCGGGTTTTCCTTCATTTAGACTCACCCTTAATGTATAGTTTCTGTTCAAAGACTGCTCCAGTCATGTTTAATAAGGTATGCAGAAACGTTTTTGTTTGCATCGATTTGGACCATATAGAACTTGGCAGAGTTAGTTAGTTCCAAATTTGAGGAGGTTGAAAGCATTTTTTTCACTAGACCCCAGCGAAACTCGTTAATCTTGCTTGGTAGATCGCTTAACAGTTTAATTTGCCAAGCGGAGTATCTATTCAGTTTCAAATTTCTTTACCTTGCATCCCAAGGTAGCGTTGCACATCTCGCATACGTTATATTAATCTTTCCATAACTCCAAAGTGATTTTTCTTTGTGGGTTGCGTTTACTGCTTTTTTTTTGTTAAAGATGTGCCTAGCGAGTTTGTTGTTATTTTCAAGCCATTTGGGGTTCTTTGTTTGTGTACCACAACAGGTTTCTAACAAGGTTTCTCATTGCGGGCTGAAGCAAAGTTGAAGGCATCCGCAGTTTTTTCTTTTTTAGGTTTTCTGAAAGCTAACGATCTTCAAAGGGAAGGGGGAAAAAAGAGAAAATTTTGCGATCGACTCTTAATCTACTTACGAACTTTGCAAACAGATTGTCCAAGACTGGGCAAATGACGTCATTTAATGCATTCAACCTAACCAAAATCTCCCCTAAATAAAACGTGGTTATTCTTGACGAAAATGTATCTTTCGTTTTTACTTTGCCACATTTTTGCAGTGGAATAATAAAGCCACGGGTAAAGACACATGCAAATCAATTGTCTCGGCTGTGAATAATGTCATTCAAGGTAGAGCTCTTGTTCTCCCATGCCGTTCGGTCATTAACCAAAAAGGTTCTTTATATAATTTTGAGTTTTCTATGGCTTCTTACAAATACGTATATTTAAGAAAAAAACTCTGATGCTCATTCAAGAATCACGAGATATTGTAATTCAAATTTATGGTGCCCCTTTCATATATACCGGCATCTCAGAGGGAGGACGTCCCTTTACCGTGAGAACTTTATAAGATTGGAACAATTTGCGCTACCTCGATCATTAAGGACAAAGAAGTCTTTATTTTTTAAAGCTTAATTATAGAAAATAGTGCTAGATTCTCAGAATGCTAAGGGATCATTTGATTACAACTGATGAAAATAGAATAGATAGATAGTTTGTATAATGCTCTTGGTTTTAAATCAATTTTGTCACATAAAATTTCGAGTAATGTTTTTATTATTATTTCTTTTGTAATGTATTTATTGTTAAGGTAGTTTTATAAACTGTCTTTTTATATTTTTTAGAGTAGTACAAGCTTATCAGTGATTTTAATAGACCAGTTTCGCATTCCTAGTTGCCGCTGATTTAAAAGACTGCAGATTCCTTTTGCTCAGTGTTAGCCTCGTTTCGTTGTTAAATATTCAAAAATATTATTGCGAGAGAGCGAGAGGTCACACCCTCAACAATACACGCAGCTGTAAAAAGTGTAAAACTACATTGGCATTTAGGAATATTTAACTTCATATTGAAGCTAACACTGAGCAAAAGGTATCTGCAGTCATTTAAATCAGCGGCAACTAGGAATGCGAAACTGGTCTATTACTGTTACGTGTAACCCTCATGCAGTCATTTCATCAAATTATTATTACAAAACAGACAAACCTATATCTTCTCCTTTTTAAGGCGGCATGGTTGGCGCAGTGGTAAGATCTCTGCCTTCCAACCATAAGGTCCCGAGTTCAAATCCCGGCACTGCCGACTGTTGAACATTTGTGTGGCCTTCTTTTCCGCCAAAGTTGACTCAGCTCTCCATCCTTATGGGGTCGGTAAAATTAGTACCACCTTCTGCTTTGGGCCACTAAAACCTGCGATAGATAAATAAAAATAAATTAGTGTCCTCCTTAAGCAACTCTAAATGGGTAGGTTTTTCTAAGGAGCAACCAAGAAATAATCAGGGCAATCAAATTCACGGGTTTGGCTGTCCGGCTTTTGAAATTGGGACAAACTTGGTTGGAAAAGGATTTAGCTATTAGGCTTAGCGCTCGTCTTCTATTATCAGCTGTCCTTAGACATAGTCCATAGGGAAACCGCGCATGATATTAGCATGATATTAAAATATATATCGACCTTTTTCATATTAAATGGCGGCGATTTCGATATTCTTTTGTCTTCATTCAAATTAGCCCTACTAGCCTCGTTAGGGAAAACATATTCTTTTGAAAGCTTGATCTGTTGTTGTAGTCCAGTGCTCGAATTAGCGGTCGTCCGGTCGTCTGAGACGACCAAAACGTTTACCGGCAACCAGTTTTTGGTAAAATTAAGAGGCTGGTTGTCCGAGGAGTAAACAACGGACAAACGTCCGATAATGTGAAGTTAATAATAATTAATTTGCCTCAGCTAAGAAATTCTAAATGGGTAGGTTTTTCTAAGGGGCAACCAAGAATAAATCAGGGCAACCAAATTCACGGGTTTCGTTGTCCGGCTTTTGAAATGGGGACAAACAATACTTAAATTTCGAGCACTGGTAGTCTCACGTGCGACAATTTTACCTAAATGTATGGACTTTGCAACTGCGTCTCCTAATTCATTGCCTACTCGTCAAAGTGGATGCGATAACCGTGATAAGGACCATCGATAATATTATTTATTATATTCTCAACAAAATATCTCATTTCTGATTGGATAATTTCGAATGCATAAACAGGTTATAGAGTGCATTTTTAGGTTATTGAGTGCAATACGGAAGTTGCTATAGAGATAAGTACTTGAAAGCTCCAAAGTTGAAAACAAAATGGCCGACAGTCGTTTTTGTTTTGTCAAACCAAAACGATGTTGAACGACAGAAAGAAAATGAAGAAAATCAATACTTTGAAAGCTATACCGACCTGGTTAAATTAGTTTGGCAAAAATGGGCGACTGAATAAAAAGTCAGCGAGAAACTCAAAGATTACGAGAACGAACAGCTTAATAATCATACTGTGTAGATTCATCTATCCAGGAATATGATAATAAAAAAGCCCTGAACTTAAATACACTGGATAAATTTAGAGAAAGTTTTTCATGAGTCACAGGTCCAGTTTACTACATCCCACGTGAGGACTGTTCGGCATCCTATGCAGGGGAGACTGAACGTTCATTCAAGGCCCGGTTCATGGAGCACAGGCGACCCAGCTCGTCTTCGTCGGAAGTTTCAAGACACATCCACGTAACGGAACCGGGGCACTC
>JAOBYJ020384933.1:0-14961 GCA_025403565.2 Palythoa heliodiscus | reverse complement strand
TTGAAAAATTCATTTATAAACTTGACGTTTCGTATGTTACAACATACATTTTCAAAAGTATAAAACCGTTACAATTTTTTTTAATTATAAGTTTTGTTTTCCAAGGAGCGATACTAAAGCCTAGATCACACTAAAATAAGATAAGCATAGCACAACAATCGTAACATAAGGATAAAACAGATAGTGCGAACGGACTTGAAATAAAACAACCATGAAGCAAACACAAGCGTTCTTGCTATGCTTATTTTATGTCGGTGTCGGAACTATTCATACAACACGTGAAACAAGCATTACATAAACATAGGAAGAACGGAAGATAATGTCTCCTTGTGCTTCTACTTGTACTTTTTTGTTGCTTTATATGCTATTTCATGTCGAGCTAGGCTTACCGGAACAGTCTGTCAATAAATTTGTTTTCCTCATTAAGGCGTTTGTTAATAAAAGTTTTAACGATGAATCCCAATGCCTCCCTTTCAAACCGATTCCGGCACTGTACTGTAGTTGATTATTTCAATAATAAATAGCAGTGTAGTATCGACAGATTGAACTGAATCAAACTGATGACTGACTGCGGTTTCACTACATGGAAGCACGGTGGAGAGAGAGCCTGAAAAAACTTTTTTTTCTTACTGCCTTAATCATTTTTGCATGAAAAAGAACTTGTTTTAGCTCCAGGGCTGATGTCTGCTCTACATTTTTTATCATCTGCGGTTGCGCACAGAACTGATGGTTTTAAGATTCGCCCATTTCTGCGGGTTTGGAAACATTTTGTATAATAAAAATATGAGTAGATGAATCATCCATTTGTATTTAGGTGATCGTTTCATCTCCAAGCTTGTTTTAGCTTCAAGACTGCAGGATGTCTGTTCTGTCTTTTTTAGCAGTTGCACAGAGAATTGTGTTAAGATTCGCGCATTTCTGTTCTGAAACATTTGTATAATAAAAATTTGAGTGGTGAGAGCATTTACTCGCATTTAAGTGATCGCTTAAAGCTTGTTTTAGCAATAAGGCCCATGTCTGTTCTGCCTTTTTTCCGGTTGCACAGAAAATGGTTTTAAGATTCGTGCATTTCTGCATGATTTGGAAACATTTTGGCATAAAAAAATTTGAGTCAACTGGAAGCATCCATTCGTCTTTTGGTTGTGGTTTTATCTCCAGATGTAAAGCAGTTATGCTCAATTGTTGAAATGTGCATTTATCATTTTAGGTTCTACTCTTAAGGCTTCGATATTTAAGTAAAAAGCTATACCAATTTTTTTTTAACTGGATGACTTTTTAAAATGCCTTGCTTCCAAACTCTTTAGTTCTAGTAATTTATCTGCATCAGAGTCACGGCTGATTTTTAGGGAAGTTCTTTAGCTTGCGTGTTATGCACGATACAGTTTCAGCAGCGGAAATAGAAGAAATAGCGTGCGCTGAAGCGGAAGATATAGTTTGATTTTCCTTTAAGACCGAATGTGCGGTGAGTAAGCAACGATTTAGTACTAGCGGAACAGTAATTAAACTTCTTTCGTCAACACTTAAATTGTAGGCTCACAAGGAAATTAAGCAATGCACCTATTATTTTAGTGGGTTCTATATCAATATTTTTAGAGTAACAAAAGTTTAATTCTTATTACAGTTCTGAAGACTCCTAACTACAAATAAAGATATTTTTGTCTCAAAGTTTAACTTTAAGTGAAATTGAATGCACAAGAGTTTAAAATGTACCTCAAGAAAAAAAAATACTATACAATATCTTGGTTTATTTTTTTGAGTATCTGACGTGTTAACTGTTTATTTTTGTTATTGTCTAATGAAGAGAAAATCTTATTCATTAACACCTAAAATAGGACGCCCCCTTAAAATTTTGTAAAAATGGAAACACTTATTGTAAAACAACGTATCTTTAGTCAATTGTTTTCCCGATTAAAACTAAGTGTTTTTACGCTATTTGTTAAGAAATAACCTCCGTTCATAGAGAATTTTGTTTCAACTTTGTGCTTTGCAATTTTAAAACCAATTATTAGTTTTTCACACGATAGTAGGTAATTTGTCGCAATGAGACAATGCCCTGAATTTGCATTATGTATGTTGTGATTATACCCACGAAAGACGTCCATTGTTTTATTTTTAGCAGTTTTCTTTTTACGCTATGCCTCTGGGCAAATTATGGCAATTAGCTAACCAAAACGTCAGAGAATTCAATTAAAATTCTTATTACATTGAACAAGTCAATATAAACCCAGTATTAACCTTTTTTGAATACAACCATTTCGTCAGGAAATGCGCAACAGAAAATTCCAGGAAGGGTTCTCATTGACATATCTGGTACGCTGCAAATCTATTTTGTCGCTAATACCCTTTGAGGTTTTTTTGATATTTGTTTGTTCTTAATCTCGTTCCATGCCGTGATCCTATTCAACCCACTGGCGCAACTCGACGGTGGATGTCCTATTTAGGACCTGGTATTATAGTCGTCTTTTTGTTCTTGCTGGGTCTTTGACGTCAGTCCAAAAAAGTTAGAAGCTGTCGTCAAGCGAATCTTTTTTGCGTAGCTACGCTAACTGTTTTTGTTTTAGAAACCTCAAAGACCACGCAAATTTTTTTTATTTATATCGATGATTTCCAAACAGCCACAGAAAATGTTATTTGAAAATACTTACAAAGGTTTTAAAGAATCAAATCTGGTCTAATTGTTTATAACTGGCGCAAATTGTTTTCCACTTGAAGCGGAAGGCAACAGTTACACGTCCTGGCACGCAAATAAGAAATGATAACAAAGTTGAAAATGCGTTCAATGCATGCAGTGGCTTTTTAGTCTTGCGAAACTATATTACTCGTACGTTAATTACTCGAGAGTCTTCATATAAGATGATGTGAATGAGTTTTCATTTACACACTTTACTATCAAACCAAACATATTATTTACAATAACAAAAGTAGCTTAAGCCACTTGGCGCCAATCTTTTGTTTCAGAACCAAATTAAGTTTCTGTGGAGGTCATTACAAAAGGCCTTTTCTATTGTTGTATATGGTGCTAGCGGTTAAAGCGGGTTATTTTTGTTAGAGAAACGGGTAATGGGTTCGCGTGAAAGAACGCTATTGGTCATTGTAATAACTAAGTTATTCGTCAATTTTCTTGCACGTAAAATGATGGCTGAAGTGGCATTGCTTCGCAAAAATAACCAATCGTAGAACATGAATTTCAGTTTTAAAAGAATATTAGCTTGATTTACGATAATGATTTAGGAAACTTGTTTTTGTGGTTAGATTTTGTACTTAACTCTTCGGTAATGAATTATTCAATTCCTGTTAAGTACACTATCTTATCGTAACATCGTTGCGATTTGGCAGAAAAGCCGAATTTTAAAGGTCAACTTTTGAAAAAAAAGTTAATACTACTAGAGCGTTGCATTAAAATTAGACATATTTTTATGCGCTCTTCTGTAGCTTTCCATGTCAGAAGTTTGTACATGTAACACTGCATACACTCAAACTTGCTAGAAGTCACGCATATCGTTTTTTTATCGCTTGCTTGGTTTTTATTGCAGACTACATTGGATCCTATAATTGTCATGAAAGCAACTTCATCAAACTTTAACTAAGAGATTAGGAACTGACAACCGTACGAAGATATATGAAAAACCTGCCCAAAACGTTGCTAAGTAATAAATGGATTATCTTGACAAACTGCCAAGCTAGGTTAAGTAGTTCTGTGACAATTACATAGCTATCGAAAACGCCAAACGAGTTTGAAGTAAACAAATAGAAACCCATCCGTTGTCGTGTAAAGTTACAGATGGTGATGGATTGGTTAGCTGTTCGTAAGAAATGTGTCAAATACTTCATAATAGCAATTAGCAACTTCAATGTGTTACTTTAGCGGTTCTGTTGTAAACAATATTAGTAGCTCTCGAGCACTAAATAATGCATTGCTACAAACTACAAGAAGCTAAGGAAATAGAATAATTACTGCGAGCAGAATATAGTCGTGAATACATTTCCTATTTTGTACATAGCTTGAAACAAATTTCATCGGGCTAGTTTCAAATGTTTAGTTGTAACCATATATCAGGAACGCATCTTGTACGCGCTGTTGGGAAGTTAAACAATCTTTCCAGAGCTTAAAGCTTAAAATATCGTTCACCAGCCACGGTACTAAAATATTGATGCTGAAAGAGTCACGCGAACAATAGACTCGAATCTACCGCATGCAAAAAGTGAAAGTATTATTTGTGATGGAAAGTTTCAAGTCTGTTTTAGTACAGTTTCAGTAGAGAGCTTTATGTTTTAATGAAGATATTTTTTTCCTCGTATAAAGATATATCGTTTAATTATTCGCCATTTGCGTAAGATTGTTCTGGCAAGTTAACCTGCTGTTCGATTATGACAACTTCTTAACAGCTAACGTTGTAGCTAATTGTGAAAAGATCTAAATCAGCTTTGCAACTCATCCTGAAAGACTGAAACTCTTAACGAACACATTTGCCATTTTTTGTTACACATTTATACAAGAACTATTTTACGTTCCCGGTGTGGCTGGTTGTAATAAAGACCAGGTTATAGCATAGCAATAACTGTACTTAAGTGGTAATAAATGAAATATATCTTGCTCTAGTTTCGATACAAACTCGTTCTGAAAAGAGCTCGACAGCGTGTCGACATTGATAACTTCCGGGCCTGCGACATCCCGGCTAAAATACAAAGTTAAAACTAAATCTTCGAAAAATTATCTCAGTTATTCGTTCCGCTTGAGAAAACTGATCAACAAGACGAAGTCTTACCAGCCCAATATCGGTCAAATCGAAAACAAGAATTGTGTTTTGTTTCATTTACTTGTACAATCTCCAGTTTTTACAAATCGCATAACGTGTTTATTAAAAAGATCAAAACCCTTGTTTTCGCAAACGAAATTGAAGAAAAAAAATACAATTAAAGCTTGCTATGATCGAATGGAGCGAGAAATATGAAGTTCTTAGATTTCTTTATTAGTGGTTACAGAGGTACACTCATAATCCTATGAAGTACCATAGCGAACATTTCAGGCACAGTTTCTTGTACCCTGACTTCCTTATAACTTAACTCTAACTTTCTCTCTGCTTTTCCTATAAAAAGACCAGTGCCTTTTACTCGGTGGAAACTCTGAATCATTTTCTGCAAATATGTACTTTCGTTGACACGTAATTTGATAGCTAAACAAATATAAAAGTACACAGTCGCTGAAACTTGCAGGCAAAAAGTCGAGCGAGCACGAGCTCCCGCCTCGCGCCAAGGATACAATCCTTACTTAATTATCGAATTTTGACACGAGATGGGCGTCTGCACTAGTCATTACCTCTGTTAAACACGAACCAACACGTTCTATACTCTTTGTACAATAAATTCAATTTACTAACCTCTTTAATGTGGCTCTTGTAAGTTCGAACGCGTGAAATCTACTTTTATTGGCGCAATCTTGAATCGGCCGCGGCTTTTTCCTTGCCGGCAGAGAAATTGTACTTTGGCCTTGGTAGTAGTACGTACTGACTGGGTAATAACACGTTTTCGAAAGTTATCCGCGTTATCAAAACGCTTCCGAGTGGACACAATAAGCCGACAATTACATTGTATTAGAAAATTTCATTGTCTCGAGACCCTCTGGCGTCACTAGCTTTGTATACACTACAACAAATAGGGATCTTTAATAGCGTACATTAATATATGCAGATTCTCTAAAATGGCGGAGATTGCCGATGGCATTGGAATCACGCGACCTACCTCTTAAATATTCTAAAAAGTTAGCTGTTAACATCGTTCTTCTTATATAGAAATACACAGTGTTGTGTTGAAGCAAGGGAGAGATCTGACATCTTCAAGTGAAAAATTATGTTACAGTTAATGTTAGCGGGTGGTTCTTAACCATTGTTTACCTAACTGCGTTAAGACGTCTTGTAAAACGAGGTGCTAAACCAACCGGTATCAATAACAATCCGCAAAATAAATTAATCCCTGAATAATCGCGAGATGTTATGAAGAATTTCGGGAGAAGGTTTCATTTTTAGTGATACCATAAACACTGGCATCAACACTTTTAAACAGAGCTGTTTTAATTAAACAAATTGAAATTAACATTCCGGGTGTTCATAAAGGTACAAGCAAGATTGTGTAAACGAGTTAAAGAAAGCGCTTGTATTTTAAATCGACTGATAAGAATCGCCGACAATACTGGGAGTCGGTGATGAAGTTCTAAGCGCGCAAGCAAATAATGAAATGATATTCCATTTTGATTCTCGTAACACCCTTTCTGTTGCACTGTATAAAGTAATCAGATCTTTGCGTGACAGGTGCGCCAGTGGAATACGAAAGCAGTTTTTAAAACATTCAAATGAATGTTTCTATTCAGTAATGTACTCGAGCGTAACTAAACTTCTTTTAATGTATTTGTACTTAACGGATGAATCATATTTCTTTGTAACATCTTAGTGAAAAATAATCCTCATTAAGGAAGCCCGATAAGTTGCGATGTGTCAACCTCTTCAAATAGCCCCGTTGTTTCGAATTCGAATTTGGTTTATCTTGAAATATGTAATCATTTGACTGGCGGTGCTCCTAGTACGTGTGGTTACTAATTTACATTTATTGGGGGATTTTTGCACCAGTGAACATTGGCGGAAAGGAATGAAAGACTAACTAGCCCGCAACTGAAGTCTATTTAGAGATTGTGTCATTATCACGCAAACTTTGATATTCAAATAGCAAAAAAGGTGGAAAATTGAACGAAGGAAGTTGCGTGGAATTTATCAAAGAAACGAACGAGGCGTACTCTTACTGAGCTTTATTGTTTGAAAGCGGGTGGTGTTTAAGTGTTTCCTACACGCTTTCAAAAATGTACTTCTGTGGTCGTGATTTCATCACGTCTGATTGAACTGTGTCTGAGAGTTTGGCATGCGTCTTGGTCATCGGGCGCATTTTAGTGAGTTCATATAGAAAATCTATGTTTGTGGGTCTGTTATGAGAACGGTTTGTTGATTGGCAGCTATCTCTCATAAATGAAAGTTTAGTATAAAGTACATTGTTATTTAAAATAAAATCAAGCGAGGTCAAATCGTTTGCTTTTATCTTGTGTTTGGACTCGATAATTAACGATGTGTTGACAAAGAGGCTGGTATGTTCAAAATGACTCTTTGTGGAGGTGAACAAACACAATTGTTTAAAAAAAGTGTATCATTCCGTGAGAAAACGCTTTCATGCATTCACTAACAACAAAGTTTCGTCTGTGAGAAAACAAATACAAAACTGTGTATTGTTTTTAAAATAGACACTCAGTCGCCTACATAGCTCTCACGATAAATCCTCTTTTGTCTGGAGATTGACTGCCAATCGGGCACACAGTAGAGTCAATGAAAAAACAAACTACTGAGTTTTTGTCGAGGATCCGGCCAAAAAAGTTGCTCAAAAGCTGAAAGAATCCTTTTATATGTAACTGTAAGCTGAGTTAGCTTAAATCTGCACGCTTCTCATAGTACACCTTTATTCGTGATAAGTCATTCCATTTTATAAGGAAACGGTAATTAACTGATCATTGCTGTAGTGTAGAGAATTGATATTCGTTTTGTTTCACCAGGTGACAAAACATAAATTAACGATAGAACTCAAGAGTTACAGAAGCAAACACATTTATTTTCTTAAAGTAGACAAATGAATTCTCTGATTTCTGAAGTATCATGTCCTTGAACTTAAAAGAAACTTCCCGTTCATTCTATTTTTTTGTAAAGTTCTGCCAGCAATTAGTGCAATAAATTGTCGGTTGACTTTACTGCATGCGTACTAAAGCGATGTAAATCTACAGACAACAGAAAAACCATTTCCGTTTTACCTTGAACTTAGAGGTGAAAATGTTTCGTCATAACTTCAAAAGTTGTACGTTATTTATAACAGAAACCCTTTCGTTGTCTGCACAGGAAATATATATACAATTGTATCATTCGAAACACTGACCAGCTGCTATTATTAATATTAATATATCTGCAATAGCAATGACGATAATCATATTAATGATAATAATAACAATTATAACAAACTATAATGAAGTTTCTGAGTCTGTTTTTTAATCTTTGATAAGCCGCTCTTTCGATATCTTAGCAACTTGTAACAAACTTGTATACGTATAGATAATCAAAGACCAATTTTTTTCCTTTTCTGATCCCTTGCTGGTCTTATTGATAGTGGAATTCCGGCATAAAACAGGTTTTTCTGATCTATGATTATGTTTTTATACTTTTAGTTCCGGGATGACTGAACTTAAAGGACTTTATTTAACGCTTTCTTTTGCTAGGAGGAAGTTTTCGGCGTTCAGCCACAGATAGCCAACATCTTTCGTGGTTGTTCGCTTAATTTTAACGCCATGCTCTACGAGATTTTTGCAATACTGATTCACGGTTCATAATCGATGAATTGGAACAGCAAAAACAAGCCTGAAGTCTGAACTGAATTCTTGTTCACAATAAAATGATTAACTTAAGCTGAGGATATTTTCTTCCCTTTTCCTTCAGTAGTTAATATTTTTCCACAGATTGAACCTTGAAAAAAATAAGCAGTTTATTCCTGTTGCTGATAAAAGGCCTTATACTACGTTTCCCTAAATTGTATGTGTGTGTACTGAATTCTGGAACTATAGGTCAAGGGCAAATGACTAACAATCCAAATTTGTTCCTCTTACAGGAACTCTACTATAAATAATATCAATTAATCTTTTGGCTGAACACTTGTATGACGCGGACCGACGGCGGGGAGGATTGACCGGAATGGCATGCGTATTTGTAATTCTTGTTTCACCTGAGATATTTATTGGTCAGGAAAATTTGCTACCAGCGTATTAAACCACTTGTGATTTGGTGTTATGCACCCTTTCACACCTTTTTGCTACAAACACGTTGTTCAACGTACGTGTGTTTTTTGAGAAACTTTTGTAAAATACATGCACTTGGAAATCCTGTCTTAGTTTATACCTTAATTTAACTACAAACTTAGCGACGGAGTACTCCTTGTTTGAACCTCTAAGCCTTGGGAAGGAAAAAGCGTCGAAACAGTTTCACAGCAAAAATGGATTTGTTTATTTATCTTTAAAACTAAATGTTGAAACAATTTGCGGTAATATAAAATATGGTGTCTTTTGATCTTTCCTGTCCCTTGCATTTTTTGTGATATGCTGCATGTTGAAATAGAAGCATCACTCGACATTTGTTTTACGGTAAATGAACAATATGTATATATACGTAAAAAACTCGATTTTAAATCTTAACCTATATATACGTGTATATACGTATCATATACGTAAGAACTCCTTAGAACCCTGAAACACGCCGCGCAACTGGATTAGGAAACACAAAGTATACTAACAATAATGTTGTAGAATAAAGGATGTCAAAGAGCTGCATAGAATATAGTCGGAAGCCGTTGTAAAAAAATGTATTTTTTAGTTAAGGCCTGTTTACAGAAATATGGTGGGTACGATATTGAAGATTCAGCTGTTTAGAAATTGCTATTGCCCTAATTGGTAGAGGTACAAATGAAGCAGTTAATTCCAAAGAGATAATTAAGTTTTGTGAGAATCCCTTTTCAAACCAATAGCCCTTTTCACAGCTCACTTGCTGCTTTGAAAAGGTTTTTAAAATCAGTGAACTACGTAAATTTTTTTTAATCCTGACACGTGGTTAATAAAGAGAGTTGAATCTCTTCACCAAACTGTGAAGTGAGTACTTGTAATCTTTGTTTCAAACACTTTACTCTATATTAAGAAAACAAACAAAAACCTTGCCCCGGGCCATAGAAGCCACGGCGTCATGTTTAACTGATATATCTGATAATGATTATCTTTAATACACCGTGGCAACTGAATTTTCCCATGGAACCCCAAAAATCTCCCAGGCTTGTTTATTCAAGTGGTGTAAGAAATTAAGTTCTGAAGAAGACATTAATTTATAGATTAGGCGGAATGAGACTCTTCAGTTATTTTGAAATCTTACTTTAATTTGGAATATTCCGAGGTTTTACTATGGAAAACACAAAGGCAAAAAGAACAAAAGATAACAAAATCAATTCGTATCATATATATATCAATAGGAACAAATGACTTTCAGTTTCACATGGCCGATGTCTAGCTTAGATCCGACGGGTTCGATGTTAATACATCATATAAAGAAAAACTTCCAATAGCTGAAGAAATTATGAAAGCCATGAAAGACTGACAAAACTTCGACAATAGCTTTACACACATACATTAATTACTAATATATGTATTGATAAGAATTTCCAAAAGCGGCGGCAAAGCTGTGAAAACCCTACCCTATTCATAAATAGATACGTAGAAGAGAAGTTTCTGGAGACTATGTTAACAAATGATCCTGTGGGAAAAAGTCAAACTTTAGCTTTCAGAACAAAAGTTTGGTCTTATTTGACCTTTTTCTGATACTGATGAACAGTAAAGGCTGAATCAATACCTTAGTTAAACGTCAAGATATTATTTAGCTCAAGCTGGTCCGTGAAACAGATACTTAGATCATCCCTTTATTAGTATAAATTTACTTGAATATGGTCCTCATCTCTTTGCTGTTCCGCTGTTGCAGTTAGGTTTTGAGTTATCAATTATCCACCACTCAGACTCATATCTAAAATTCCCCCCATTTCTCACAGTACTTTTCTCTGCCCTTCATAGGACGCGAATGGTATATTTTTAAAATTCCTGCTCATTTACTTTTGTTATCAATCGCATGCATGCGTGCTCCCAAATATGCTTTGTATAGTACTACTGCATTGAAACTTATTATATATAAACATTTGAATATTAACCTTCTTTATATGCTTTAACGAAGTCAAGTTAGGCAGGATCTTAAGTTAGAAAAATCAATTACCATAGGAAATTATCAAAAACTCTTTCTCCTTCTCCTTGTACGAATAAATGGCGTGTGTACAACTGTACTATAAATATGGAGACTTCTGATGTTGCCGGTTTGCCATTAAAGGAGGAATTCTCTCACCATTTTCAAGAAGTATGTTGAACTTTTATTTTGTTTTGTTTTAATACAAGATCAGGGAACTCAATACGAATGTTAGAAAAAAATTATACTCCAGTTGAGAGAAACCTAATGAAAGACTGACGTACTAAAGGATACGCACTTCCAACGTCTAGTAACCGCTGATAATCCTCTGGTCTTTTGCTTCAATTTTTGCACTTATGTACTGAGTTTCAAGGCTGCAAAACAACGTTCACCAATGTTTTTTCGCCACCTCTTTAGTAATTATCTTTTATTTTTGACAAACACAACTCTTCTTGATTCTTCTTTATCACGTTCTACCAAGCCGGCGAAGCAAGCAAATCAGCAACAGCTCACCAAGTTATTTATTTCCTTTGTTTCAAATGAAAAACAACTTTTTGCAGATGTTTTGCTCTATCTTATTACGAGAATAAAAAGCAGAGGTACATAACATTCAAAGCAAAGGAAGTATTGGCTTTTAACTTATTTTAAAGAACATGTCTGATAATATTGCACTGAACAAAAGCAGAGCGCGAGTGAGGCAACCTGTTAAGCTGAGTCAACACAGCCGCTGTCCACCAGACCGCCCCAATCTTTAATTTTGTACAAGAAAACGTTGAATTGAAGATAATTTCACTCTATGCCGAACAAAATAGCTAGTTTTATTTAATATCCCGCCTGGTTTCAAAAAGTCTTGATTTCTAAATTGCTATCTAGTATTTTTTATCATTAATCATGCAGAATAAATAGAGGTAATTAAATCTAGCCTCTCGCTCCACGAAAATAGCACTGACTTATCTTAATTTGACAGCGTCTGTCAGTTTTTGTTAGCTCGTCTAATTTTGTATAATGCATTTTGTTAAAACTGCTCTTTTGCTTGCAAATGGAAAACGTATAAAAGGATTCTTTATTTTATATTCACATGTCAACGTAAGCAAGATAAAAGGCAATTAGACGTGACAAATCAGCCATTTTTAAAAAACTTCAGTTTTATAACAATAAAAGAAGATCTCTGACTAAATCTTTCTTTCTTCACTGTTTTGCGCTCCGAGGTGTCTCTACCTTTTGTGAGTTGGCCTTAGTGGACACGCGGATAGGTTAAGGAATAAAAATAGAAACAAAATCTACGTCAAACAGAACAGTGATGATAGCTTATCAATATGTTATCGATTCACTGCTGAAAATAACAACTTTGAGTACTGAATTATAATTAATCGCTTAAACAATTGTTCTTTATACTTATTGTCAAGGGAGAGTCCGCAAGGGGTATGGTTCAGTCTAAATCAATTTAAGATAACTTAATCTCAAGATATCAGTAAAAATAAAGCAAAATCACTTCCGTTTTGGTCATGGGATACCCTTGAGAATAAGCTAAATATTACCTCTCTGGTAATTGCCAGCTAGAAATAAAAAAAGATTGATAAAAATTAGAATAAAAGGAATTGCCTAATGCAGAAATAATTTAGTTGTTATCTAAGGATAATAAATTGTTAGATCGAAAAATGGTAAATTCCTGCAGTAAAAACGGACTAAAATATATTTCAACCAAACGAAATTTTGCAGTAGCGGATAATCTGTGAAACATGTAGAGAAACAGCAATGAGAATAAAAAAATTTGCAAATAAATACTATACTCTTTATTGTTTCCCGTTGAAACGCATTATTTTCTTGTTACCCTTCCAAGATACCCGCCGTTTTTCAAAAACAGACTCTCTAAAGCCAAAAACTCTCCTTAACGACATGAATTGTATTAACGTTTTTAATTTGAAAAGGTGGGGGTTGGTTTGTCTCTGTACCCTTAGCAATGCCATAGTAATTATTACTGATCACTTCAAAAAATTCCTTCAACCGCACTTTGTCTCCAAGGTAGTCCCAGAGTGCGCGCTATTTGAGATAGATCTGTTCCAAAATTGAAAATACACAGTCAGGTGATCACTTACAGAATAACATTAACTTTTATTCTGTAATGAAAGTGTCACAATATCAATGACTATGTTTTGTAATAGACAGGTAAGCAGCGAAACAAAATCAAATAATTCTTGCTAATTGGAGATTAGACAAAATGGAAAGGTGTTAACTTC
The DNA here is from genome assembly GCA_025403565.2 of Palythoa heliodiscus. Lineage (NCBI taxonomy): Eukaryota > Metazoa > Cnidaria > Anthozoa > Zoantharia > Sphenopidae > Palythoa > Palythoa heliodiscus. The sequence goes on along the minus strand of JAOBYJ020384933.1, from coordinate 1,886 downwards.
AAACGGTATTACAACTCGTTGTAAAAGAAGAATAAGTTAAAATAGACAAAAATAAAAAATAGCTCCCAGAATCATTTTATGATAAAAGTAAAATTATTTTAAAGATTTTTTAAGATATCTAGAGAAGACTTGTTGATGGCTAATGTCCTGCCAGGAATCACAGGAAAAGTTGAAATAAAGTGAAGTACTAGTGATACATTGAAAACGTAACCTTAAAATATTTTTATTGTTATGAATACTATGATTTTTTTGGTTAAACTGTATATATACCTCTGCAGTATTTTCTAGCTTCTCTAAAATAGTTTAAAACACCAGAGTTTTTTAACCAATTACCAAGAGGTTTAACTTCTATCTTTGTATCCCGATACGTTTATCGATTCTTCATTCTTCTTGATTTAAAACAATGTCCTTTTTTATGTTAATGGCGATGCCAAAACATTTGCAAGGTACGTTTTTTATCGGTCAAAGTCAGATTTTGTTTAATAGAAACTTTACCATCGCTAAACAGACTATTTTTATAAACATGAATTTGAAAAGCTACTGACCAAGAAATTGGTGGCAAGTGGTATAGTACAGTCACCACTTCTATCTGCATGATTTTTACTTAAAGGCACGTTTCCCTATAGTTAGTACATCTATCCATATCTTTTTATAAGTAAACTTTTCCACATTGGTTGAGAACGAGATATCTTTTCCTCTCTTATAACATATTCTTCGATACAACGGGACAATTATTTAAGACACGCCGTTTCGTTAACTAAAACGATACTAATAAACTTAATGTTAATTTTTCTTTGAAGTAAAAAAAAGTTAAAATGAATTTCACAATGTGCTTTGATAGATTGTGTAAAACTTTAAGATAACTTAGGAGTTTCAACAAATTCTAAGGAAAATTTGGTTTAAATTGGTTCCATTATACAATGAATGAAATTACTAATAATTTTCCACAAAACTGTCAAGCAGCAAAGTAGATTGTTGATATTAGCTTGCGCAAAACGTGTCAACTTTTTTCGTTGCATTTCGACTAACAATTTTTGAAATATATTTGCACAAATAAAACGTTAAACAATTCCGGTGAAATTTAATAATGTGATGAAAATTATATTACTGTTCCAATGAATCAAGAGAATTTATATCTTTAAAAACTTACAAGTTTTTAGCAATATAGGTAAGCCGTTATCAACATCTTGGCACAGCAACACAAATTACAAAAAATAATGTTCAGAGTTAATATTCTAAAAATATCTTTATTTTATTTGATTCTATATTTCTTTTCAGTCCAAGTGAGGATTGTTTACTTTGTAAATAATCAGAAAAGGTCTGCGTAATTACTAAATTTTAATACACTTTATAGACAGAGAAACAATTTGAATTAACAAGCAGTAATTCTTCGCAGGATTTCTATCAAATTTAATGAGTGCATATCGATTTGTTAAACAGTGTTTCTTCCAATATTATGTTAATTACCAATAAAACTATATAAAATAAATGGATATCGAATGAATTCAAAGATGTTGATTGCAGTAACTGGTGAAAAGCGAAGAGGCTCAAAAGACGAAGTTTTTTACGGTTAAGTTGTACAAGGTGAGTTGTCTGCTTTGGGTACATCGTGTTCTCTAGAATTAGTTCAATAATTATATCATTAGGTTCATAGCTACACGATGGTGATCGATTTAAATTTGTGGAAGTTCAGCTGAGTGATAAATCAAACTTAGTATTTGATACAAAAAAATATCTTTACCTTAACAACCCATACACAGAATGTGGTAGTAGGTAGTTTAAAACCTATTATCGCGTATTTAAGGTGTAATTAGAATCAATATATATACAACACTTTTATTCCAAAATTTATACTTTTAAAAGTTTGAAATTAAATACACTTTTTC
>JAOBYJ020383939.1:0-14971 GCA_025403565.2 Palythoa heliodiscus | reverse complement strand
AGGGTTAAGGTTAGGGGTGGGACTGGGGTTAGGTTTGGGTTGCGATTAGGGTTAGGGTTGCTAATGTTGAATTATGAATCATATATTAATAACTTTTAAGGCAATAACGTATCATGGTTGCATTTTGGTCACCCTAATATTTAACAAATCATGCATTTATTAAATATTTTCAAACAAAAGATCACAAAAAAAACCTTTACTATACTAGTCTGTTTTTACAGGTAGGTGTAGTGATATTTATTATTATTAACAATACATTATATCTACAGAGTACGGTACCTGGGTAGCAGAGATCTACCTAGATTGAAGAGCGACCAATGTAATTTAAAGGGGCAAGAAAACATAATGTTGCCTTAAAAGTTTTAGAAATAGTATCTACAGGAGGAGGATACTTTCAAATTTAAAAAACTTCTCAGGGCAAGTCCCCTAACGTCTTAGAAGCTGATGTTTTTATTGTTGTGATTTTCCATCAAACTGGCCCCTAAACTCATATACAGCTACTTAAGGCTCTAACTACTTTAATAAATTAACTTCTAACTCATAAAGCTAACTGCCACATTTTTCACAATTCGATTATATGGGAACAAAATATACTATTTACAAACTGCTTACTTCTATATTTTAATTATTCATATTGATTACAAAAAATATTGACGGAACTGTTAATGAAGTTGTACGTGAACTCTGATAAGTTTAAAAAAGCATTACTCACATATTTATTTGTGTTTATAACGATAAATGTTTTGCAACGAAAACAGTCGAACGATATGTGCAGCACATTTATAAGTTAAAGCAGTGTCGGATTGCAGGTCTTGTGACTAGTTAATCTCTAGAGACTTGGTTTATTGAACTATATTCCTTGAAAGCTTTCGTATATTATATGTTTTAAAAGTTCTGAACATCTTCTGATGCTGACTTGCAGACCTATATCTTGGGCAATGAATGAACGCGTAAAAATGTGTTACTACATTTCACTTACTTTAACTAAGGCTTCTACTTGGTGCATCACCATTGGTTTATTACAAAATTCCACCAAGGGTTTCGGGATCGAGAGAGTGAGAGGGCGAAGTCTAGTTCCATATCCTCCGACAAGAATTAAGGCTTTCATTTTCTATGCTTAATAAAATATTTTGCGATAAAATAAATTACAGCTAACGAACGGCACTGCATTGAACTGACTTTCAAGTGAAGCAAGACTTGCAACGTGTCTACAAAATGTATGTTGTAAGAATTTATCTTTCAATCAGAAAACTAGCACAAACAACAATAACTGTTGCTAGTATATGACAACTAATTTTCCATACAGAACTACTATCAATTTAAGAATAAGATAACAAAATTTATTTGGTTTATTAGGAAATAACTAAAGTTTTTGTATGCTGCAATGCAAAAAGTTTCAAAATGGCACAAAAAAATTCTCATTACTCGGGGCAGCCCAGGCCTTCTCCTTCTGTCAGGAAGAACTTGGAAGGCAAAAAACAGTCACCAAGCAACTTGTGATTTAATTATTCATCAACGTGGCCACTATTTAGCAATGCTAATCTGCTCATTTGTTTTACAATGCAACCTAACCATACAGACCATATGAGGAAATTATTTTAAAAAATAATTTGACACGCCACCATGATAATCTGCACGGATATGACGTCATTTTCTGTTCTGGCTGTGACGTCACGAAGGACCCGGCGACTTGGTGCGAGCACGGCCTTCCTCCCACTGGTCAAAACTTTGAGAGTTGATGTTGCCCTTCAGACGAGCTTGATTAATTTGTCTTCGTTTGTTAAGTATATAAAAATACTTATTTAGGAAAATGTCTCACCAAACAGGAATCAAAGGTTTGTTCTTTTTGTTTTCTTTTAAACAGAGTTTGTACAGTACCGTCCGTAGTAAAAGCAACTAACTGCATGCACTAACCTTAAATTTACAGACATACGAGGATCTACAAACTCCTTCTAAGCGCTGCCGGCTTGATTTCTGTTATGCATTTGTCCTGTTTTTAAACTTATGGCTTCTTTTTCTCCCATTTATCATCAGTGTTTTATAGAACGCTGAAACAAGGCGCTGAAATTGATGAGCCCCGTAATATTATCCCAGATCAAGTTGAATGAAACACTTAAAGTTTGACCTTAACTGGCAGTATTATAACAATTTTCTTCCTACTTGTATACTTGTGTGTACTTGTAATGAAATGTAATTACGGAGAGTAGGAAACTACTGCTGTTTGCTTTATAACGGTTTATAGAAGTTTTGTTGATTGATCTTTTAAGATTGTGCAATCACACGAAAGGTCACAACAGGAAGTTGTATACAATGTTGGCGGCAGGCTATGTTGACATATAAACGTTCACAGGTCCTCGACATGTTTTCCATTTAAAAAATATTAATTAGATATCATTTGTTTATGGCTTAGTACCCTGTATCTTTTCTAGTAACGGCAATTGCTTAGGTACAAATAGTTTATCAACATATAATGTGTTTTAATTAAGGTCTGCAGTAGGTGTACAAACTGCAGATTCTGTTAGGATTATTATCAAATGTCAAAATGATTTTAAAAAATCATTTTGACATTTGAAAATCTGATCCACAGCAAGAGTCAATGTTTTATGAAGTGCTTCAAGCTTTAGCCATCAAGTCAGTCTCATAATTGGAGTTACCGGTAATCAAAAGTATTTATGATTTTGACCATCCATCTAAATGAATAAATAATTGACAAGTTAACATTAGTTTTATTGTCGTTGTACTCGTACAGTAATCAATATTAAAATGATATCAAAACATTTAAATCATGCACTTTACAAAGCTTGCATGCTTTAACCTGGTCTTGTTTCTTTTCACTAATCCCTGGATAGGCAGTGTGCATAGCATCAGTGCTGTTTACATTATATAAATTTTATTGAAGGTTTTACATTATCAATAATTTAATTATACCTGGCTTAATAATAATATCTGGCTTGCTAATCGCCCTTTCTCATAGTTAAAGACTGAATTGCAAAGGGCGCAGCTCAATGAGGTTGGATTAAAGGAGCTGTGCTACCAGCTAGGCACTTGGCCTCAGATACGATCCATACATGACCTACGAGCAAAGCATCACAGCCACATGGAATCAGCTGGGAGTTGATTTTGCTAAGGGAGGAAAGCCAGAGTACCTGGAGAAAAACCCTCAGAGTCAGATTGAGATTGACAAATCTCAGCCCATATGTGAGCCCAGGATTTGATTCTGGGTCCATAGAGGTGGGAGGTGCAAGTGTTACCACTCTGTCATAAAGCTAAATCCTTTTACAAGTCAAGTGACCCATTTGAGCCGGTGCTTATCTCCAGTTTCCATAGTGTTAAGCAGATGAGAGTCATTGACTCCCCCTGGATGGGACACTAATCCATCGCAGGTTAGCCCCCATCAAAAGCTGGTACTCATTTTACTGACCCCGTAAGAATGGAAAGCTGAGTCAAATTTGGCGGAAAAGGTCACTCAAATGTTCAACACGTGGCAGTGCCGGGCCTTGTGATTGGAAGGTAGAGATCTTACCACGGCACCAACCATGCCACCGTTCACCACTCTGCCATACTGTGTAATTTTTTATATTAATTTTTTATAAAGTTGATTTTTTCATCTAAGCTGGCACTTAGAATCTAACTAAGGGTTAATCAAAATCTCTGTATGTAAAAACAATTACAAATATGTAGACAAAGGTACCAAAATGCACAAAAAACCTATCAATCTTCCCTGCATGTTACTAGAAATTGATTATAGAAACCTTAGAAACAAAAAAGTAGCATCTATAAGTACCCAGTTGTTTATTAATCAAGTTTCATTCCAAACATAAACAGTAGCATGGCTGGCACAATGGTGTAAAGATTTCTGCTCATACATAGAGAAATTTTATCTAAAATTTTCAAAATGGAAAACCTGTCAAAGGATTATGTTTTGTATATTAACACTGAACATTGCTGCCAATATTTTATGCCATGTCCTGTTGTGACCTGATCCACAACTCTGCTGAGTATTTAACATTTGAAGGGCCTAGTGCAAAAACAATGTAAGTGACTGTATGAAATGCAAAATTCTCCCAAGGGTTATCAAGGGATAATGTAGGGAGAGTTGAGAACTTGATCAGTCATCACTTACATTATTTTTGTTTAGTGCAAAAACATTGTGACTTTGTATGAAATGCTAAATTCTCCCATGGGTTATCAAGGGATAATGTTGGGAGAGTTGAGAACTTGATCAGTCGTCACTTACATTATTTTTGTTTAGTGCAAAAACATTGTGACTTTGTATGAAATGCTAAATTATCCTAAAAGTTTTGTAGAGATACAGTAATAGGGATAATCTAGGGAGAGTTGAGAACCTCATCAAAAGTCACCTATGTCGTTTTTGCACATTGTGCTTTTCCACCAAATATTGGCCTGGTTAATTTTCATCTTCACAAGGTTTATAAAATGAGTTCCAGCTTCTGCTGGGGGCTACCCTCCCCATCCATACATGTCCAATACACACAAAATGAGTCGATTCGACTAAGGTGGTTGATGGATGGTCTCACCAAAAGTCGATTCGTGAATGACTCCTCGTTCTTAAAATATAAACATAACGAATTCAAAAGAGGTGGGGGTGGTAATGTTGACTATTCGACTCGATTCAACTTGAATCGTCACAGATCTACTGCCCTTTAGTTGAATTGTCTACTGCTCTAGACGATCTGTGAGACACCATGAATTGACTTATGGTAAGATGATCCATCAACCACCTGAGTTGAATTGACTTATTTCATATGTATTGGACAACCCTCGTCCCATCCAGGGGAAGTCAATGACTCTCATCTGCCTAAGACAGCTGTAACTGGAGATAAGCACAGATTCCTATGGGCCACTTAGGCTGGAAAAAAACTTTCGATGTTGCAGAAGTATCCAATTTTAAGTTTTCTTAAAGGTAAGTAGTTTAACTTTTGATGTTTTCTTCAATTTTGTTTAACAGCCAATGATGAGTTGAAGGAATTTTTTGCAAGATCAAAAGATGGAAGTATTAGACTGATTAAGATCGGAATTGATCAAGATAAAGGTGAGTTTTCCTGTAAGTGTTTAACATTAATTATTTTAATTTGTTAAGCAGTCTTTCTAACTGTTTTTACTGTTTTTCATATACAGTATAAGGTGTCACAAACATGCAGTTCTTTTTTTTGTCAATTAATCCCTATAGCTATAGATATTGGATTTTTCTTACTAGATGTTTTGACTTGTAATCACCCAGGTTTACTAGTCCTTAATTCCCACTGCCTCACAGGTCAGAGGGACTAAGCTCGTTCTGAAACCCTTAAAAAGATTGAGCCTGAATGTTAGCAGCTGTGGACAGCTGTTTTGGCCTTATTGCTCGGCCTATTTTTGGTTCAGCACGGTACAGCTAACAATCAGGCTTAAATTCCCACAGAAAATTTATCAAGTATTAACTAAAGGTAAAAGCATAATGCACGTGGGATGTCTCTGGAGAACAAAAGTATGTTGCACATGCATGCTAGTTTAAGGCACAGCCACTAAATAGGGCACTTTGGCCTCAAAGATCTGAGGGACTAAGCCCATACTGAAACCCTTAAAAAAAGAGTGAGCCTGAATGTTAAGCCCCTTTCAAACGATGATAGTTGAGCATGATAGTAGATGATAGTTTCAACTATCATGTACGTTTGAAAACCAACTATCATCAACTATCATAATCGACTATCATTGAGTTTGAACATGTTCAAATTTGACATGATAGTGGATGATAGTTTTTATCATTTGAACGCATGATGAGAGTCGATGATAGTTTTTTGGTCAGTTGCGTTTCCATTAAGAGGCTCATAAAATGGCTCTTTTGTAAGCTGTTGGCCGGACTTCATTGTCTTTATCAATAGTATTCAAAAGTATCAAATATATTGCCGCTTTCATAGGTTCATAAACAGCCATTTTTTATGATTGTAACAATTACCTACAAATCTGCAACATTATCACCGCCATCTTTGTTTACGTTTTTATGTATCAGGAGGACTAGGCACTAGCGACTGATTGCGTGATTTATTTTGGACTATCACCAACTATCATGGCTCATTTGAACGCATGCATGATAGTCAATGATAGTTGATAATAGTTTTCAGCCCCAAACTATCATAAACTATCATCCACCGTTTGAAAGGGGCTTTAGCAGCTGTGGACAGCTGTTTTGGCCTTGTTGGGCCTCATAACCAAAGCACAGCTAAAAATCAGGCTCAGATTCCCACAGAAAATACATCAATTAATATATTATAATATGTCATTATTATTAGAGTGGAGCTCTCACAGAGCACCATGGGTAAATAAATTTGGTAAATTATCCACCAGAGAAAATTTGGTTATGACGTAAAGTACACTTGAACAACTGCCCGTATGGACCCTGGGACTGTGGAGAGCCATAGGTAAAAAACTTTGGTAAACTATCCATCAGAGAAAACTCGGTTATGGTCCAAGGGACTTTTGACGATGTACTGGTAATGAAGTTTTGAAGTTGCTTAAGATGTATATATATTATTCAGATGACTGATAGAGTTTTTCTTAACGTTTTCAGAAGAACTCTGCTATCTTGCCCACACAGAACCAGTTGGCACATGGGAGGATGATATCCTTGTAATTATAGAATGTGACAAATTAGGGTGTAGTAATGTTTTGAATTAATGATTTGTACAGTAAATATTACAGCTTTTGGAGTTTCATGATAAAAATTTGGAAAATAGTGTGACATTATAGTAGCCCATTGCACAGCATTACACGGCAGGAGAAGTGCATTACATGGCAGATTAATATATAAATATTAATTTTTCCTTGAGCGGTCATATTCATTTTTACTTTATGCTGTGTGCATGTGAATCCTCATTATAAACTTAGTTACAGCAGTAGTAAGTAACTTAATCTTAATCATTTTCTTGTCTACTCATTACAAATTTGTAATTGCGTAATAGGAATTTAAGTAATTCACAAAACAATGTTCTAATTTAAATTTATACCTTCAAAGCTAAATGAGCTAGTGTACAAATAATAAATTCTGGGATAAATAAAAATATTAGGTAAGAATGTGATATTTTCTGATTTTTGCACAATGTTTTTTACAAGTTTAAATATTAAGTTTTTTCAATCATTATGGTGAATAACCACTTAACAGCCTTTGGACTAGTAAAGAAAGTCACTTATACCAGCCTTTGAACTAGTAAAGAAAGTCACTTACCAGCCTTTGAACTAGTAAAGAAAGTTACTTACGAGCCTGATAAGCTACTACCTTTTAAGGTTATTTCATCAGGAGCTGCATGATAGATCTTCGCAAAACCTCAGTTCAAACTTTTCTTTTCCTTTACTGTATTAATGATATCTTTAAATAATCTTTGCAGTTATAAACACAGTTTAAGCAGTTGCAATTTAAGAGAAATCTGGAAAAAATTTAAGGCTTCATTGGGATTCGAACTTGCGACTTCTGTGATACTGGTACATTTCTCTAAACTGAGCTACTGTATGAAGCCACAACTGTTGGGAGCAGGTCAATTTTAGTGGGTCCATCAATGTCACATAAAGTTGAACAGCAGTCATTAACAAATTCCAAAATATATGCCTTCATAGAAGATCATAAGATAATGCCATTGCTTATAACTGCAGTACAGAATTCATCACAATTTACTGTACTGTGCAACATAATTCATTTCTACCCTTGACTCTCAAGACATTATGATGATGCAGTTTTGGCACAGTGTGAGGAGAACATGCCCTGCTACCTCTTGTACAGACTGGACTCAACTAATGAACAGGGATATCAGTGGCTTTTCATAAGTTATTCACCGGATTTTTCTCAGGTACTTTACTGGAGTTGTTTAGTAAACTCAGGTTTTGTTTATCAACGGCAGTGTGGTTGCCACAGTGATAAGATCTCTGCCTTTCAGCCACGATGTTCCGGATACAAATCTCGCTTTGCAACTTATCTCCACCAAAGTTGATTCAGCTTTCCATCCTTTCAAGGTTGGTCAGGCCTTGAACTTTCGAATTTTAGGGGCACAGCATTTTGATCTGAAGGTTTTTGCCAAAAATAGAGCACGGAGGCTAATCTCAAAAGGCACCAAGGCCATACCAAACCTTTTTTCAAGGGTGCAAGTCAAAGCCCTAGATAGTTAGTGGTAGTCATCTGAAAGTGTTTGTATTGTGTATTGTGCATTTTAGAAGACACATTCATTTGACTATCGCCTCAATATCATTTGATCACTTTGAGCTCATTCAGGTGATATTAATTGAAAAATACCCTATGTTTTGACACCTATTTCTTAAAGGCATAGCAGCACCCAACAGAAAAGGAGCAGGCCATTTGTGGCTGTAAATTGTGCACGTATTATGGGGGCAATGTGGTAATGGCTAGGGGCATCCACGGCAAATGCCGCATGGCCGTCGTACATTCGTACATTTCAAGCCCTTGTTGGTGCTGGGGGATAATCTGCAATGGATTAGTTTCTTGTCGAGGGGGAGTCAATGACTCTCATTCGCTTTTTAACACTACAGAAACAGGAGATATGCACAGGCTCCAATGGGCCACTTAGGCTTCTAAAAGGATTTAGCTTTTGTTTATCAAGGTCAGCAACTGCCATTGCAAATTCTATTTCCAAAGAAAGTTAAAACAAAACAAATATAGAAAATAAAAAACTTGTGAATACAAGAGCAGAAAATGGTCTTCTTACAAAATGCATGCTTTTAGTGCAATCATTAAGTATCTGAGTGAGGTGTTGCAAACTTTGCACTGCTCCTGCAATTCCTTGAAACTTTCCTCCGGATTTTCGCAGCCCTTCAGGGCTCTTGAAAGCTGAGGTAAAGCTAAATCGTTTTATAAGCCTATTGGCTCATTGCAGCCACTGTTTATCTCCAGTTTCTGTAGCGTTAGGAGGATAAGAGTCATCAATTAACTCCCCCAGGACAGGACACTTTTCTACCACTGTTTACCCCACAGAAGATGCTAGGACTCAATTTTCCAACCTCATAAGGATGAAAAGCTGACTCAACTTTGGCAGAAAGAGGGTCACACAAATGGTTAGCTTTTGGCTGGGCCAAGGATTTAAACCGGGACCTTGTAGTTGGAAGGACGAGATCTCACCACTACAACCAGCTATGCCGCCTCAGCGTTTTTAGATCTCATGCCAGAATTATTTTCTAACTGTAACTTACTTCAATTTTCATTGTTACTCAAATTATTGTGCCTAGGTGCGTTATAAAATGTTGTATGCTGGAACAAGAGCGACCCTGAAAAAAGAATTTGGTGGAGGTCATTTGAAAGATGAGCTTTTTGGAACTGTTAAAGTAAGGAAAGTTTCTGCGTTAATAAATATGTAGCATTCATTTTGCATTGCAGATACAGCAACCTCAATTTCATACTTAAATAAATATTTTTATTCTTACACATATTTCAATCAGACCTTTTTTACAGATATTAAAGCCGATTAGCCCTAACCCAGGATTATAATTTTAACCCATCTTTCTGTTTCCATCTACCATCTAAGTAGAAACTGATTTGGGGTTCTGGGGTTCTCATTTTGTTTGCTTAGAAAACCTGAACAGTACCTTATTGAAGATAATGCCCTTTGAATTTTGGCTTAAGCCAGGGTTAAAGTTATCCCACTTTTGAGCAACCCAGCCCTGGAGTGCGGTAGGCTCCCACTCTTGTGGACATGTTTTCTTATTTCAACCCCAGTAAGGTAAAAAGTACGTGGTGCATGGAAAAGACGAAAAGCTAAATTCTCCAAAACTATTTATATGAAAAGTGTAGGATTTAGTTGAGAGAATTAGCCAATACTTTGTTTGTCAACTTTGGAGTTGAACCAGTTATGTTTCTATTGATTGTCTTTACAGGAAGATGTTTCATTGGCTGGATTCAAGAAACATTTAGAGGCAGCGAAAGCTCCTCCCCCATTAACAATGAGAGAAGTTGAACTAAATGAGGTGAAGCAATCTGAGGTATGTGTAGAGATGTTATCAGTCGGAGATTGCTCTCCACAAATCGACAAATACAATCACTCAGTCTGTTCCAGTACTTGAAACCTTTACTGTTATTCGACAGCGACTTGATCAACAACAGCTTGATCTGCTTTTGCGTGCAAGCTGACGAAACTAAGTTTGATAAAAAGTACCCGTGTAAAAGTTACTACAGCATGGCAGAAACCTTTCCTCAGTTTAAACTAAACTTATGTGTCCACAGTGTTCAGAGATGATTGATCCACGATGCAAGTTACCATTATCGTGCATGTACAAACTTGTAATTTGGTCTATGACTCCACAACAGAGAAGATCAACCCACGATGCGAGTTACTATTATCATGCATGTACAAACTTGTAATTTGGTCTATGACTCCACAACAGAGAAGATCAACCCACGATGCAAGTTATCATTATCATGCATGTACAAACTTGTAATTTGGTCTATGACTCCACAACAGAGAAGATCAACCCACGATGTAAGTTACTATTATGACGCATGTACATACAAAACTTGTAATTTGGTCTATGACTCCATAACAGAAAAGATCAACCCACGATACAAGTTACTATTATGACGCATGTACAAAACTTGTAATTTGGTCTTTGACTCCACAACAGAGAAGATCAACCCACGATGCAAGTTACTATTATGACGCATGTACATACAAAACTTGTAATTTGGTCTATGACTCCATAACAGAAAAGATCAACCCACGATACAAGTTACTATTATGACGCATGTACAAAACTTGTAATTTGGTCTTTGACTCCACAACAGAGAAGATCAACCCACGATGCAAGTTACTATTATGACGCATGTACATACAAAACTTGTAATTTGGTCTATGACTCCATAACAGAGAAGATCAACCCACGATACAAGTTACTATTATGACGCATGTACAAAACTTGTAATTTGGTCTATGACTCCACAAAAGAGAAGATCAACCCACGATGCAAGTTACTATTATGACGCATGTACAAAACTTGTAATTTGGTCTATGACTCCACAACAGAGAAAATCAACCCACGATGCAAGTTACTATTATCATGCATATACAAAACTTGTAATTTGGTCTATGACCCCACAACAGAGATGATCAACCCACGATGCAAGTTACTATTATCACGCATGCACAAACTTGTAATTTGGTCTATGACTCCACAACAGAGAAGATCAACCCACGATGCAAGTTACTATTATGACGCATGTACAAAACTTGTAATTTGGTCTATGACTCCATAACAGAGAATATCAACCCACGATGCAAGTTACTATTATCACACATATACAAAACCTGTAATTTGGTCTATGACTCCACAACAGAGACGATCAGCCCACGATGCAAGTTACCATTATCACACATATACAAAACATGTAATTTGGTCTATGACTCCACAACACAGATGATCAACCCACGAGTCATAGTCTCTATTCTTGATAAAGACAAAAGTAATGAACGAGTGGGGGTCTGGCACTGAAACCATTACACGTCACATTTCAAGATGGCGGCCCGTGGTAAATTCAAACTATGGAAACGATTAAAACAAATTGTTTGGCGTGAACTGTATACAAAGAATTATCAAATTTCAGCTGCTGATGTAGACTTAGGTTAAAGAAAAGTCTTATTTGAGATCAATATTGTTGGACAGTGGAGGGTCTCTTCAAAGGCCATCCATCTCGACTAGCCCCTATGGTTATTAAGAGTTGCCCGTACTCAAGTCCTGTTACTTTTACTTGTTAGCTTTTCTGTATTTCCTGTAATTCTCTATTGAGTGCAAATTATAAAGGTTGTTGTATCTTTGGCCACCTTGTTTTAAGATAAAATAAGAATGGACCTCACCCAAAGGAAATTCTATGACATCTTTGAAATATGTGTGTGTTTTTCGCAGCAAACAATAAGCTAAATTCTCTTGCAAGCCTTAGTGATCCATTGGAACCGGTGTTTATCTCGGGTTTTTGTAGTGTTAAGCGGATGGGAGTCATTGACTCCAGAGAAATATTTGAGAAGCAAAATTGCTTGATAAGTGTTCTCCAAGCAAGTTTTACCATCCTGACGAGACAGAAAAGAAACAAGATCAAGAACGTAACAGAGAACAAAAGAGATAAAAAGTCATATACAGATACAATCGATTAATCAATCTTGCTTGCTTTTTGCTCATGGATAAATATCAGATACCGGTCTTTATTGTATGACTGTCAACGTATTCTATCGTCTATTACTTTTCTGCACGTACCCCGCACTCGGTTAATAGTTTCCTGTTCGGACTTCCAGAGACATCAGGATATTAGCGTAGACACAAAGCACTCCCACATGTCTGGGATCCATTTTCCTATCTCCCAAGAGGCGATGTTGAAGCTGGAGCAACTAAAGAATCATGAGATAACCTACGTACAACTGGTATGTTATAAGTAATTATTATTTTGATCTATGGTTTATTAAAAATCTAGAAACTGATATCATGTGGAAAAAGAACATGTTATTTTTATCTGTGCAAGAATAATTTTTGTGGAAAACGAAAAATTCTGTTAACGGCCCAAAAAATTTTCTGCAAGTCGGGACGACTCTCAATAGAGCAAAACAAACTAGAGCTGCAGACAATGCATTCGTTTGAAGGTAACGAAATAGAAATTATAATTTGCGAATGGGTGAAGTGCCCTTGCTTTTACGAAAAAGGAAATCTTGGCTACCATATAAAAATTAGAAGAAATGAGCAAAATAGAGCACAGAAGCAAAGCAGTAATGAAACGTTTGAGTTCAAGGAGAGTTCAGAAAAGTTTGTTTGAGGTTAGAGTTTTCAGTCGGTGTATGGGTAGTAGATTTCAGATAAATCGTTACACGTGTAAATTCGCCTTGATATGGAGTAATAAAACATTTAATCATAATCACTACAATTTCCTCAAATGTGATTGGTGCATAAACTGCTGTATTTTGCACTAATTAATCTACAAAATTGTTATCGGACAGTTGACTGTTATGGGACACCTTTAATCAGACATTTACCTGAGCCAATCATTTTAAATCCTTTCTGCTAAATTCACCGATCACAACATTGATTACAGATACTGTTAATAAGTCGATACTTTCAATGAATCGTTTTATTGTCACTGTTTTGTTTCATCTACCCTAAATTGTGTAATAAACAAATTATATAATGTTAAGAGCTTGTTATCGCAGACTCGCTCGTTCCTGATATGATACGAAAAACTCGTAAAACGATATTAGCTGTTAATATGTAATGATCTCTCTCATCTTATATATATAATAATTATATATATATATTTAATAGAAATCTAGTCGCTATCGATCGCAAATGCTGTAATCTGATTGGCTACCGTACTCGCTGTGTATCAGGTGATAGATAGCGTCTGCGGGACGATGCCCGGATGTAAGCAAACAATCCAATATGGCGTCTACTTCCCAGTTTTCGGACGAGTTTATGAAGACGATTTGTAGCTTCTAATTGACAAACTAATTCAAGTTAAAACAAAGTCAGCAACAAAATGTGATGTAAAAATTTTTAGAGGTAAGAAAAAAATTAATTTGAAGCATTAATTTTACAAGTTTCACTCGACAAACACGATTGACCCTGTGAAAATTGTGTGTCGTCAACATTCATCGGTTTAACTTTGAAAACATTAAAACATCAAAAAATTATCGTTGTTCTCTTGTTTCTTCTTCAGAGATTTCTACTAAAACAATTAGAATACTCGCTCTCAATTTCTATCGCCAATAAATAGAACTACTCGAGCTTCGCCTTCGTCATTCTATCAGGCGATAGAAATTGCGAGCTCGTATTCAATTTTTAAATAAATGTTATATAAAGTATAGGTATATATATAGAATATATATAAACATATTTTGTTAAGCTAACATACTGTAAACTGTGTTTTACGCAAACACTCTTGAACTGTTTGGCCAGAGTCTTGATACGGAGAAAGAAGAAATCAATTTGGAGAAAGCTGAATTTGAGGTTGATGCCAATGACTTGAGTAAACATATCCCAACTGACGCTGGACGTTTCCACTTCTTCTTATTTCGACACACTCACGAGGGTGACTACCAAGAGACCATAAGTAAGTAACACAGATAGCTTAAGTTTTAGGTGGTTATATTGGGCTCTGACGTCCAAGCTTCAGGTTTTGCAGCGAATAGCCCGCCTTATAAACGAATTCGCACAAGTCTTTAGCTGTAGTGAAAAATAGCATCCTATCAGAATGCCCAGCTAGTCGCATGTCTATCACTGGTGATTAAAGTGAATGTCCAACCTTATAAACGAACTCGCGCATGTGCCTAGCAGTAGTAAAAAATAACACCCAATCAGAATGCCGAGCTAGTTCCATGTCTATCACTGGTGATTAAAATGAATGTCCCACCTTATAAACGAACTCACACGGAATGCTAAGCAGTAGTCAAAAGTAACATCCAATCAGAATGCCCAGCTAGTTCCACGTCCATCAGTGTTGATTAAAGTGAATATTCCACCTTATAAACGAACTCGCGCATGTGCCTAGCAGTAGTCAAAAATAACATCCAATCAGAATGCCCAGCTAGTCCCACGTCTATCACTGGTGATTAGAGTGAATGTCCCGCCTTATAAACGAACTCGCACAAGTGTTTAGCAGTAGTCAAAAATAACATCCAATCAGATTTCGTTCTTTAAATTATGCGCACGTAAGGTAGACAAAGATTATTTAAAACTTCAACAAAGGCGAGCTCCTCTCAGATTGTAGAGGGAATTTTTGACCAACAAACTGTCATTTACGAAATTTTTAAGCTGTTTCGAAGAAGAATTTGCTGACGTTTGAGAGTCTAGTCCACGTGAGGTATGCTCTGGCCACAGGAGGCGACGTATACCATATCCTAGGTCTGTCTACAAGACGGGGTGTTCACTTTAAGGAATAGGCCCTTTGCAGCTAGAGATCGCATGGTACAAAATACGCCAAACTGGAGTGCAAAAGAATGTGCCAGACTCC
>JAOBYJ020383071.1:0-13978 GCA_025403565.2 Palythoa heliodiscus | reverse complement strand
TAAAGGTATGCTATGAATTAATTATCACCTAATATTATAAAGGTATGCTATGAATTAATTATCACCTAATATTATAAAGGTATGCTATGAATTAATTATCACCTAATATTATAATATAATTATGATTTTATTTATTGACTATCATTTTTTTGTCAACAAGCAATAACAAATACTAATAATAATTAGTAATAATAACTGGCTTGCTAATCACCCTTTCTCGTAGCCAGAGACTTAATCGTGAAGGTTGCAGCTGGATGAGGCTGGATCAAAGGAGCTCAGCTGGCTAGGAGCTCAGCCAAATAAAATACAAATAGCTAGCTATTAATAATTATTAGTGTTCTTTCTGAAGTTGAGATTGTTTGCTAAAACTGTAGTGAAATTTGAGGTTATTAACTAAAAGTTTTTTTTGGTTTGTGTAGTTAGAAAAAGGGGACTTCCTGCAGCCAAAAATGAGAGAGAAAATAAATGGAGCTGGGTAAGGTTATTAATATAATACTTGCTTTTTCTCTCTATGTAATAAATATTATGATTATTGTTTGTCCCATGTAATAGTGTGTGCTGTTGGCCATGTTAGATGCTGCATTCATAGAATATACCATTTTCACGGTCAGCATTAACAAGTTTTGACTTTCCACTTGTCCACCAGGGCTGGGTTCAAAATTCAATTAGCATTTCCCCTCTAAGGAAAGATATATGGTTCTTTTAAAATACTGTTGAGATTTTTCAAGGAAAAAGAATTAAAATTACAGCTCAAATCAGTCTCTACAAGGTTGAAAACAGGAACATGGGTTAAACATTTTAACCCCTAGCTGGGTTAGCACAAATCAACTTTTGAAGAACTGGGTCCAGACTGTAGTATATTACAGGTAATACAGTAGATAATTTCCAGCTATTTTCAGGTTCCTAACTTCCAATTATTTTAGGTGAATTTCAGCATCAGAACTAGAACATGTTCAGAAAAATTGCACATTCCTCTCAAACGATTTTGTCAAACTTGCCAAACCTACAAGGGGAAAATGTTGCTTGCAGCTGGCAAGCAAATTTTTCAAGCTGCAAGTCCAAATGGCAAGTACTTTTCACAAACTGTGCAAACTGCATGGACTAACTGTTGCTGTAATAGTAGTAATTATTATTATGCAGTTTATTTGCAAAATTTAGGATACTGAATCTCATAATAAAATAATAGAAGAAAGATTTCTGTTCGAGATCAAAGTTTTTGAAAGTCTGAGATAGAGATGAAAGCTTGTAGACTTTCAAAAAGTTTGATCTCAGACAGATATCTTTCTTTCTGTTATTACAGTATGTAATAGTTTGTTTTTCTGCAGGATTGTGTTTGTAAACAATTATGCTTTTGGTCCAACTGTTGATCACATGCTGAAAGAACGATTCTCCACTATGAAAGAAGGTATTTAGCTTTGCCTGAAGAAATTTCCTCTTTTAATTGATTTATTTTTAGAAAATTTAGATGCTCAAATACTATTTAATCTAGACCTTTTACATCTATAGCTGTTTTGATGCTCTTATGTAGAATAATTATTTCTAATTTGTCTTACCACAGTTTAACCAAGTTAATAGTAAACTATTTTACTACAAGACCAACTTAAGGTTAGGAAATGCTAATTATATAGGATTCAACAATATATGGATGTGGCTTTTTGTGCAGAGATACTGTATAAAAAACTTAAAATGAATGAGAGCAATTTTAATATTCTTTTGTCTACATTCAAATTAGCCCTACTATTGTAACTTCATTCGTGAGTTTAACTTTCAGAAGAATAATATATTACTTGAAGCGAGGCTGGTTGGGCTGATTTGATTGCAGACAAGGCCAGACCAATTTAATTTGTTGTTTTATAAACATTTTGGCTGAAAACTTAAGATCAAAGGGGGGAATTAAAATAAAAATAAAAAATCTAATAATATACCATTCAACTCAAAATATCAATATTTGATACATAATTATACTAGGGAACTAGAAAATGAGCCTGCATTCTATTTAATACCATAACTGAGAATATATGTTATGATAATAATAATTTTAATTCAAACATTTACAATTTGTCATACACAGAGTAGATTTGCATGAGAATCTGAATGTATGCATGTTGGAGGGCATAACTTGTAACAGGAAAACTGTATAAAAATTATTCATGTGAAACACAAACTTATACCTAAACATTTTATAAACAATGAATTTTTTATGCAAATTGCTCAAACTTTAGTTGAATGAACTTTAAAGGTTAAAGAGGCCTCATCATCCTGGTCATAAAAAGCATTTGGTATTAGAGATTTATCACACTTAATATTTCGAGCTTGTTGCTTTTTGAGAAATACAAGATAGTTCTTAATTAAAGGAGTCACCAGTAGAGTTCACAGCCAGCTGTAAGTATTTGATGATTGATGGAATTAAGAGGAGATATAACAATGCATGTACTGTATCTGAAGCTTCTCACTCCAAAAATAAAACATCATTTCAAATGTAAATGAGTTACTACATGTAAATTGTGTAAATCAGTACTGGCAAAAATTAAGTAAGAATTTGATAAAAACTAATCTCAGACTATTTTTTTCCACAAATCTCAAAAAGTAGTTCCAATAGCTAAGCAGGTAGATAAATATTGGTTTTTAAAACAGCGCTTATACATAAATGAATACAATTGGAGACCTTTTTAGTAAACCTGAATCAGGCTCTCTCCACCTAAAAAATTAAGTTCGTCTGACTCGTAAAACAAGAAATTAAATTGGTCTGGCCCAATTAAAGAATATAAAATTGCCATCATTTATGAATAAGGTCTATATTACATTATATGTTTTTATTTTTAATTAATTTAAAACTTCTCTTGTAGGTGCAATGATCATCTCATCAAAGGCGTTTTGTTCGCTTAACTTTAGGACAACAAGTCGTAATTTGACAGGTACAGTACAATATTATAAAAGATAATTAAATATTATTATTCCAGGGTTTTAAAAAGATTTGAAGTTCAAGTTGAAAAATGAAAGATAGAGGTATTTTATATAATGCCAGTCGCTCAGTTAGTTAATATTACTGGTATTGATCAATTGGAAGTTGCTGGTGCACTCTTTACCCCCTCCCTCTGTCAGTGCTTCATTTTATGGGTATTTAAAGTTAAAATTATACCCGGGGGGGGACTCCCAACTTTTTGGGGTGGGGATGCTCGTCAGAAAATTTCAAAGGAACCCCTAAGAGTTACCAATCTGGGCATGGCTCAGGTTGATTTTAAACCTAAGAGGTACCATTCAAAAGTGCACATACAGACAACTTTTCAATCAGTGATACTGAGGAAGCCCTAAAAGGTACCTCACTGTATGCGAACGTCAAAATTTCGTCTCTGGCACCCTAAGCGGTACCAAATCCTGAATTTTTACCCCTAAGAGGTACGATGAGCATCCCAGCCCCAAAAAGTTGGGAGTCCCCCCCAGGAGTTATACACAGATCAGAGGAAAGTTGAAACAAACATTGGAGGCACTGAGAATCAAACTGGGGACTTCCAGCAGAGAAGGTAGTGCACTGTTCCCAAATTGCTGTGGCTGCTTCTATGAAAAGTAGGAACTTGGTGCCTTGTGATGGCTATCCTTATAGTCCCCCTCAAAATTTTGCTACTTTGTAGTTTAAAAACTATTACAAAAAGAATACAGTGTGTTGTGACATAGGTGACATGTTATTGTAATTATCCTAATTTTTGTTCTAATAGGATCTAAGCAAAATCTAAGAATAACAAACATTAAAAAATATAAAGTCGTGGTAGGCTTATTAGCATGTGAATCGTTCTGCAAAGATTTAGTGAAGAAATAAAGTAACATAAAAACCAAGCAATCGTCAAATTTTGAAAAAACAATAAAGATCTTGTTATGGCATAAATTGACAAACAGAAGAATAGAAGTAAAGTTTATTAAAACATAAATCCTATTCACAGTAGTATTTGTTTTCATTTGTTGTGAATTTCATCAACAGATATTGGGAGCATACTAAGAGTGGCTGAGTTAAAACCCAGAGGTGGGGCTGTATCATGGACGGGAAAGTCAGTGTCGTACTATGTTCACCTGGTTGACAGAACACTGGTGAGTGGTGAAGTGATACTTGGTTGGTCTTGTTAGAAACGTTTTTTTTGCAGTGAATTTACTGTAGCATAACTTGTTCTCAGAACCATTTTTGAGATTAAAAACTTCCTAACCCATAAAAGTTTGTTTGTAATCCAAATTTAAATTATTGTAATAAAGCAAAGACTGTACTGAAAATCATTGTGTTGCTGATGAGCAAGGTAAAAATATGATCCGAGGCAAAGCCATTAATTTAATGTAATGCTTGCATAAAGAGGGCCGTTTTGTAATATTAATAAAACCAAAATTTAAATTGAATTTTATTTGTACCTTAAAAACACTAATTGGGCCTGGCTAGTAAAATAATTCACCAGAGAATTGGATCCTGTAAAACAAAAGAATAATTTTAATGCATCATATTGAATTTTAGTCTGGAAAATTGAGAAAAGGCCCTGAAAATAATCTGGATTTTTTTCAAAGATCTGTACTGACCATGAGTACAGCAGAACTGAGGCTGTTATTATTAATAGGATTTATGCTACACTTCTTTCTTTTTACTTGCAGTTAGAAGAATATTTTTCTGATGTAAAGAAAAAGAAAGTAGGTTTTATTTTATCGTTATTCACAGTATTAGTAGTGTTGTATTTTGATATTTAAGAAATAGAAAACATGTCCCGTGTTTCTATCAAGTTATACAAACAAGAGTGCAAGTTTGGGATAACGAGAAATGCTGTGGGAACACGAGCCGTAGACGAAGTGTTTCCACAGCTTTTTCGAGTTCTCCCAAACTTTCACGAGTGTTTGTATAACTCGATAAAAACACAGAGTACATGTTTTCTATTTCTTTTAGAAAATACCATGATGAGAAAAAGGAAAACAACTTGCTAACTTTGATTATCAAAATGTAAATTCTCTTTGCTTGCGCCATCACTATGTCAACAGAGCGTGCTAGCTCTGTGTCTCCATCGAGTTATACAAACACGATTTTTAACCAATCATTGCGCGTGCTTTCTTGGGACTGTTTTCTAAAAATTTATGTATGGTACATGTCTTTATTCTAGGGTTGCTTTTGTCAAACATTTAGCATTTTGGACTTGTCACTGTAGAGTTTTAAAATTGGATCGTAGCCTGACCACTGTGTTGTGTCCTTGAAAGTTGTGCCAGTCATCTTGGCTTTATAAATTAGTTCTACTGTATCTTCAGCTTCACGCTAACTTGCAGTGATTGGTGGCCCACTGTGGGGGATTTAGCAAGGTTGATATATGTGTATAATAATTAATTATTTTTATTAGCACTCTGTCCCTCTCCCTAACTAACAGTTATTGCTATTTCCTGTAAAGGTAGGTTAGCTGAACATTTTGTTATTATAGGAGAACAGCACTCATGATCAATTAGTTTTTAACTCGTGGATATACTGAAGTAGTGGGCACTCATGTCACTCAATCACTTAATCACTAGATCACTCAATCACTTGATCACTCCTTCATCAGCACTTACATCATCCATCATTTCTGCTCAAGGTTATATTAAATAAGCTAGAATTGTGGGTTAAGCATGTGGGATTTGATTTTTTTCATCATAATTATTTATTTTTATTTGTTGCTGTACTTGTTTCTCTGTAGAAAAGCTTCAAGATCAAAGAAATCATTATTAATAATTTTATTATTATTATCATCATTTATCAGTAAAAAGTATAGCACAAAAATTAAATGCATGTGCGTAGTAGACACGTATGTCGCCAAATCAAAATTACTGATAGAATTTAACATATTACATACAAATGGCTCTCAAACTATAGTTAAAAATTGAGGATAAAACTGAAAATTACCTGAATAGCATAGGTAATCGTAGAGGCTGAGAGCAATTAAAGATTAATTTCACGACTGCTGCTCTTTTAAAGTTTTGTCTAACTGCGTCGTGAGTTCGAATATTACAGTGCGCTGTTTTTTCCCACTGGAAAAAATTCCATACTGGGTAAATCATCGTTTTTTTTCGCCTTTTTTACTTTTATTCTTAGCTTAAGAACTAAAAAATATTAGGATAATTTGAAGCTTTGAGACATTTTGGTTGATCAAAATAAAGCAACGTTCTAGTCGTCTTGAGTTCAGTTCCTGATTCGGTTACTGATTCAATTTCTTTTCTTTCCTTTGGTTTTTTGACTCCTATTTTAGCTTACGTGAATACTTGTTGGGATTTTCCTAAAAGGGTGATAAATTTCTTTTCTTCTGTATATTAACCCATGGAAATTCTGAATGCATAGAAGTCACTAGATCACTAATATTAATATAAAAACTCAATGATAAAATTCATTTTGATGTCAATGTACTACAGTTTCTGACTGTACTCTACCTTTCATTCAATCTTCCTTTCCCTAATAAACTATTTGGACTTAGCCCGTCTGCGCAAATGTTATTTGTTCACATTAGCGCAAGTATTTACTCTTAAACATGCAGTTTAAAACAATAACCTGAAGTATCATCTTTATACCACAAGTTTTCCTTGGTATTGCTTTGATTCTGTTTCAGCTGCCTTGTTGACAAAACTGTAGATTTTCTTGTGATTGGTATACAAAAATTGTTGTTTAATGTTATCTTGAATGGACATTGTGGTTATCCATTATCATTATCGTTATCATCATCATCATCATCATCATCATCATCATCATTATCATTATCATCATCATCATCATTATCATTATCATTATCATTATTATTATTATTATTATTATTATTATCCATGTACAGTATGTACAATACATTCTGTGTAAAAAGATTATCTTTATAGCTTTTTAGAACATGCATTTGAAATGATATTAATTTTTACTTCTCAGGAAAATCGTGATTATAGTGACAGGAGTTCAACCAGCGAATCAGTGACAAGTTCTGCTAATCCTCGAATGGCAGAACTTGATGATGTCATGTTTGGAGTATCCACTCGTCTTCAGTGGAATGCACTCATTACCCAACTACAGGCAAGCACAATTAGTTGTAAGAATGCAAAAAATGGGAAAAGAAAGGAAAAGAAAAAAGGTGAAATAATCAAAGTGAATGACAAAGATGAAACGAGGGATCAAAACAAAAAAGGCGGAAAGACTCAGGTAAGAATGCATGAAAGATGTTTTCATGTACTAGTAATTAAATATATTTTATAATGTAGTAAAAGCCATAATTTCTCCACCAGAAGAGCTGTTCAGAACTTCGAGCAGGAAGAAATTTAAGCTCTCCAGGAAAAGGAGAGGCTGCAGAAAGATCCAGCTGTTTAGTCAGTCAATATTATTCTTTATAATTAATTAAGATCAGGTTTTCCCTTTGCCCCAAATATGCCAAACCATTTAGAGCAAGGATTGGCCTGCGTAGCCATCACATCGTCTGTCAGTCTGGTCAATCGTTCTACTGATGGATGCACAATCGTCATAATCAATAGCCATACAAATTGGAACTTAAGCACTGATCCAGAAACTAGAAATAATACTAATAATAACTGGCTTGCTAATCACCCTTTCTCACAGCCAGAGACTGAATTGCAAAGGGTGCAGCTTGACGAGGTTGGATCAAAGGAGCTGTGCTGCCGGCTTGGCACTCGATCCCAGAACACGATCCATACATAGCCTCGGAACACAGCACCACAGCCAATTATTTTTAATCAGAGCTGGGAGTTGATTTTGCTGAGGAAGGAAAACCGGAGCACCTACATAGAGAAAAACCCTTGAATTCAGAATGACATCAGCAAATCTCAGCCCAAATGCAGAGCTGGGGAGTTGATCTTGGGTTGTAAAGGTGAAAGGCATGAGTGGTGATGGCTGCTGTGCCATCCTAACTCCTCCAAAGAGGGGCATTTGTAAACGCGAAGATACTGTATAATAAAAAAAAGTAAAGTGATACATTTTTATTTTACCTTTTTCATACTGATATGCTCAAAGGCACTTTACAATGATCAATTACCCCCAGTGGACTGGAAGCATATATAGGTGCCTCTGGCTGCCGCTTCTAAGCGGTCCATGTATGCTGGTACTCATTTTACCGACCCCAGAAGGATGGAAAGCTGAGTGAACTTTGGCGGGAAAGAAGTTTACTCAAATATTCAACCCTCGACCAGGCCGGGGATCGAACGGGGGACCTCAGGATTGGAAGGCAGAGATCTTACCAATGCGCCAACTCTTCTGCTGTCTAAAATGTCTCCATTCCCTAACTCTCTACATACATAAAAAGCCTTACCATTATTAGTTTTTCCCAGCCTGACAGCTGTTACTGTGAACATACAAAAATACCAGTAAATCTGAAACTAACTTAAGTACAATTTTTAGTAAAAGGAAACCCCACCATTAACAGACCCCACATAGCAACAACATCTTTAAGATATTGGTACTTTGTGAGCAAACAGTGGTGTGGTTATAAGAAAAAGAAACTTTGATCTGTGCCTTCCAACCGCAGTGTACCGGATTTAAACCCCAGCTCAGCTGAGTGATAAACATTTGTGTGAGCTGCTTTTCTACCAAGCTGACTCAGCTTTCCATAGCTGTCATATAAAAAATATGCAATTTTAATTTGAACTGAAAATTCGAGGTAACGGACCGTAACTACTAACTGAAAAGAGTTGCCTTAATTTCTCTCCGTTAATATGTTGCTGTTAAACACACCAGCCTTCAGCAGCACAAAAGGTTAGACGAAAGTACCAGCAACAGCAAAAGAAAAAACAGAAAATGAAGGAGAAAAATTCTAAAGGAAAGCCTGGCAGGCCACGCAAACCCACGGCAGCCGCAAAGAAAAGAAAATCACAGATGCTCACCAAACTTAAGGACAAAATTAAAAAGAAGAAGGAGGGTTCTTTGGCAGTAAATGCGTTGGAAAATGCAACAATGGAAGCATTAAAGGTTAGCTGTTGCGTGTATGAGAATTTTTAAAGACTCTTGAAGAGGATTAACTATAAGCCCATACTTTAAACATTTGCAAATTTTTTCTTATTTTTATTGGGTACAAGTTTAAATTCTCGGTTCTCTCCACGATTTCATGATAACATTGATTAAATTAATTGTCAGTTTGAACCAATTTATCCGTGATTTTCACAATAGACAATAATGCTGTGTAAATCCATTAGTTTTTGTCAAGAATTGATTTTTGAGGCTTTGTGCTAACTTTTTTTGTTGGATGTACATTATGTCATCTTTAGTAAGGTAGCTTTCTTTGAACTTATCTCTTTAAAAATGTAACTGATATTTAGGGTTTTTGATTGTGTTAATCTTGTAGAAACCGGGGTGATGTTTGTAAAATTACTCTCTAAAAACCACTTTCAACAGTTATCTTTGCTAGTTCATACTGCCGGTTGCGTGCATTATAGCTGTAACTGTCTTTGATTCACAAAGAAAACTTGCACCCTTTGGTTGTTTAACCTTATCCGATGTATATTATATGGTGATCCATTGGTTTAATGTAATAATGCCCTTGGAATTTCTCTTTTTTCCATAGAACTTGGAGAAAAACAAGACAAGCAGTGCTAATTCTGGTCAGATGGGGATGAGGGTGTCTTCAGCAACGCCCCCTCCTCTTATACCCACCATGTACATGGGTAGTCCAGAGAACACTTCTGCCTGGCATGAGATCCCTGGGCTGGCAGACCTACTGAGTAAGTGTTGTGTTGTAGTTCTTGCCATGAGATCCCTGGGCTGACAGACTTACTGAGTAAGTGTTGTATTGTAGTTCTTGCCATGAGATCCCTGGGCTGACAGACTTACTGAGTAAGTGTTGTGTTGTAGTTCTTGCCATGAGATCCCTGGGCTGGCAGACCCACTGAGTAAGTGTTGTGTTGTAGTTCCTTTTTCTTCCGTCGTCTGTTCTACTTCTTTGGAGGTTACATTGCAAAGTGTGAACCATTAATGACGGAAGCGCAAGTGGAAATGGAAAGAGGAGTTAATCAAAAAGCTCTTTTCTAATCACTAAAAATCTAAATTGACTGAATTAAGTCTAAAATTAAACCACAGAAATTGTTATTAGATGAAATAAATTACTTTAAAAAACAAATGCGAATTTGATGGTGCCAAACTGCCAAACAAATACCAAAAATATACCTCTCGATTTGCGGCTCTCATATTCAATACCTGTTTCCAGTATATAAATCTCTAACCCAAATGGTTCACCCTCATCTTAAATTTGTTTGATTGAACCTTCTTCTCTGAAGACAAAAAAAATTAAAAGCAACAACGATAAACAATGTGTATCAGCTGCCGCCATTTTGAACACTGTCAAGACAACTATACACGGAAGTAAAGTTTCCGTCGTGTCGGTTTTCACTTGGACGTAACACTGGTAGATTGTGATACTGTCTCCAACTCTGCTTCTGTCGCCAGTGTGAACCAAAAAGCTAAATCCTTTTCCGAGTAAAGTGGCCCATTGGAGCTGGTGCTTATCTCCGGTGGATGAGACTCATTGACTCCCCCTGGATGGGACACTCATCCATCGCAGGTTTACCCCAAGCAGAAGCTGGTCCTCATCTTACCGACCCTGTAAGGATGGAAAGCTGAGTCAGCTTTGGCGGAAAAGAAGGTCACACAAATGTTCAACACTCGGCAGCGTCGGGATTTGAACCCGGGACCTTGTGGTTGGAAGGCAGAGATCTTACCACTGCGCCAACCACACCGCCGTCAGTGTGAACCAAGCTTTACTGTATTTTATCACGTTCCTTAGATTTGTTCCATTACCAGTACATGCAGTTCTTTGGTTATATGAGGACACCAATGTACACTGAGAATCTAAAGAAGCACATCGAACAGGAAAAGGTGAGTCTGGGTCAAACTTGGTCGATATTTTGATAGCACTCTTTTTTACGCTGGGTTAGCTGTACAAGTTTATTATCTAGTGGTGACTTGGTAGCTCATTTATCAGAACGTCAATGTTCATAATTACGGATCAATCAGTTTGTGAAATATTAACTAACATTGTTTGGAGATGTTAGATGGTGTCGACCAGTGTTGGATTGTGTTAAATGTGTTTAAACGTACCCGAGAAACCGGGGCCAGAAACTGGATATGAAATTATGTCGTGTTTTTGATCACGCGAGTGAAACTGCTGGACGATGCTGGATGCAAAGTTTGTACCCAACCTTGTTCCCAGGGTACTCTCCTATACGGAGAGAGACCCTGGTCTGGTCTGGTCACGTGTCTTGTAAATTTTAGAAGATTACAAATAAGCACATGGAGGGACGGCCGGGAGAGTAAGATATTTGTCTCCTCTGTGCCTGGGTGGAAAAGCCATAACTTTTCATTCGAGCATTTTCAGTAATTTTATTTTACAGAAGTAATAACATGACAAATTTTATAATCACAAAGTATAAACATGAAAGAATTGGAAATTATTGAACACTTAAAAGAGACAGCGACAAACTTCACAACAGTTAAAAAAAGGCAAAATGAATAAACTGAAACTGAAAAAAATTTCTGTCGAACTATATAAAATCCGGCCAAATAAAATCAAGTAAACAAGATAAAATCATAAAATTCACAAATACGCACTGGCTTATGTTTGTAAGTCTTCAAAACTCGCCATACGATGGCTTTTTCTGGCAGAGTTTAGGACATAAACAACGACCGTTTGCTTGCTGAATTTTCAGCAAAGGAGTTGCTGGCCATAACATTGTTTGTCCCTGCTCTCGTACTACTCGTTGTCGATATTAGAATATGTTGATATTATAGTCGGTAGCAAAGCTGTTTGTGAATTCTAGCTTGAAATTCTGTGTTAAATTTGAGAGAGAAGATTGCTATTAATGTCAAATGTTTACAACTTTGACATATATTTTGCAAAATCCTTAAAACGAATTCGTCAAAACTCCAGAAACCAAGCAATCTTACTAAGATCTAAATTTCTGCCGAAAAATAATTGTGGAACTTTTGATTGTAGCAAAACCGACCAGTTTGTTCTTCGACATTGCTTCAGCGACTTGTGTTTCGTTCTAACTCTGCAATATTGTTGACAAAATGTTGACATCAAAGGATTCCTCCCGTATGATGTCAATTGTCAAAGGGACACGTGATCAGACCAGACCAGGGTCTCTCTCCGTGTAGGAGAGGACCCTGGGAACGAGGTTGGTTTGAACCAAATCAAACTTCATCCAGCATCATCCAACACCATCTGGCAACATGTTTGATCATGGTTTTCAAACAGATCAAGTGTTTCGTGTTCAACAGTGTTGAATAATGTTTGACAAACATGTTTGATCTTTTTGACCTTGTCACATATTTTTTGTCAATTTGCCATGTTTGCTGAAACTAGGGAGTGCCTTAAAAAATGCTAAATCCTTTTACGAGCCTAAGTGGCCCATTGGAGTCGGCGCTTATCTCCAGTTTTTGTGGTGTTAAGCAGATGAAAGTCATTGACTTCCCCTGGACGGGACACTAATCCGTCGCAGGTTAGCCCCCAGCAGAAGCTGGTACTCATTTTACTGACCCCACTTCCCCTGGACGGGACACTAATCCGTCGCAGGTTAGCCCCCAGCAGAAGCTGGTACTCATTTTACTGACCCCGTAAGGATGGAAAGCTAAGTCAACTTTGGCGGGAAAGAGGGTCACACAAATTTTCAACTTTCGGCAGAGCCAGGATTTGAACCCGGGACCTTGTGGTTGGAAGGCAGAGATCTTATCACTGTGCCAACCACGCTGCCATTGAGAAGTGCCTTAATGGCAAGTTATTTGTTAAGCTTGGCAAAGGGACCATCTTAAGACTATACGTTCTGCTCTGTTACTTGATGGGTAATTGAACAGTTGAAATATCAATGAGCAAGTAAACAAACGTGCACTAAGAATAAGGAAGTAAAAAACTACAATTGGTGAGCCACTCAACTCTGGCCACATGTTTGATTTAGAATAGGTAAAGAATGTTGGCAGAGTTTCGCATTTTATCTCTGGCAGGCTTCTTTTATCATATCATTGGGAAATTTGCCAGATGAGCAATGAATTGCAAAATTACTTTGTGGAAACAGAACGTTTTTATTTCGGTTTGAGTACAAAGTAAAATTAGATTCTTTAATAAACTACAACTCTTAGTTTTACCAAATTAATATTTGCAGGCACGGAAGAAACAATTGACACTTAAAATTGAACAACTTGAGGGTCAAATCTCCCAGCTACAGAAGGATTCCATGGTTTCACTTCACAAGCGCATGGACGAGGTATGTAGACAGCACCTCCACGATCGAGGTCCTTGGTTAACAACTAAGCTATGTCGTGAAGAGCAGTGACAGATATTTCGAATATTTGTTAAAGTGTGCAGAGCTTTTCCTTTTTTAAACTCAAATATGTATAAATCGTTGAAAACCACTTTTTGACAATAGCAATATAGAAAAGAAATGAAGAAGATTGTTTATGAAAACACATAGAAGACCTTAAATGAAATATGCAATACAGAAAATAAACTTTCTGGTATTTCCGAAATTGAAAACGGAGGTGGAGAATCCCTTGTGCGTTACCCTCCCCTCCCCCATTCTGTTCGCACCCCAACTGCTTTTAAGTAGGTTTGACAGAGTTGCTTGAGAGTTTAAAGTTGATAGTTGGACAAGAATTTGCTCAACTTTCGTTTACTATCAAGCATGTTTGACCATAGACCTTTTCTAAGATAGCTTAACAAGTGTATTCTGGTCTAGCTTCAGTACAAACATCACCACATTTAGCAACATAAACAATAAATGAGTGGTCTAGGTGGTATGCCTATGTATGGAGTCTATGACTCTTTTGCAGATTATCCCTATGATAATAATGTTTTTATGTCATTAAACTGTAATAAATAAATTAATAAATGTTTCTACTGACGCTAGCCCAGAATGGAACGTGCTCACTATCTCAGAAAAGGTCTATTACAAGATGGTGCTACATCTTGCACTAAAGACGAATTAGAACAATTTATTCAGTTCGTCGATTCTTTTCATCCGGCCCTTAAGT
>JAOBYJ020382061.1:1536-11851 GCA_025403565.2 Palythoa heliodiscus | reverse complement strand
GGATATCTAGGTTGTATTTTAGGGATAACTAGCTTGGATTTTAGGGATATCTAGATTGTATTTTAGGGATAACTAGCTTGTATTTTAGGGATATCTAGGTTGTATTTTAGGGATAACTAGATCGTATGTTAAGGATAACTAAGCCTGTTAACATTTTTTTCTATTCGCCACTTACAGACAAAGCATTTTTTTTTAAATATTTTGTTTTATTTTTGTATTTGTGTACTCAGTGGAATGAAAGTGGAGTAACCACTGTATGCTGTTCCCATTTTGCCTACAGGGTCACGGCAGCTACTGATACTATATTATTCATCAGAAAGTCGTCTGGAAACCAAATTCAAAAACCGATGAGAAAATGTATTCTTGTATTCTTCCGATCTGAAGCCACGGACCGGACGGGGCAAAATAACGCGACTTTCCACACTTAATAGTAAACATAGCACTAGCAGCTCACTTTAAAATTTTAAATTTATTATCAAAACGTTTGCTTCACCTGTTCCAGGGTAGGTTGGTGTTAGTGATTTTCTTGAAGTACTTCTTGACCGTCCAGAAAGGGCAAGAGGCGTTGTCTCAAAATTATCCCCGTAACCCTGGGACCGGGTTAATTGCTCAAGCCAGAGGCTTAAAGTAATGATTATGGCTTTCCGCTGTGTGTGCAATGCTACACATCACTTATCTGTTCTCAAGTACAGTTTGACATAACGATCTGCGGTTAGCTGGGTTAGGTCACGAATCGGCAAGATTAATTGAACGACGGGTTAAAAAAAACCCAGAGAAATCCGAGGTAGAGATCCAGCCATTTTTCTTTGTTTTTAAATGATGAATTGAAACGTTCTCGAGGTAGAAAAGCGCAAATTGCATATGGAGTGAAATCAATACTTAAAAAATTTCGAGAACCCCGGTTATCTCATGAGTTGCATACGGATGGCGCGCGTCTTTCTACATGTAATTTAAACCAATTGATGCTTTGAGAGTGTCTTATTGTCAGAAGGATTAATAATGCACCTATTAGCTCAAACTAAAGAATAAAGCTCAAATTGAAAGAATCATTAATCCTATGTCTTCGTTTTGTTTTTAAACAAATGCTTGGAGCACCCCAGGCCAGGGAAGTGGAGATTTAAACTTGCTAAGTTGATCTTCCTTCAGTTATCGTCTTGTAACAGCTTGTTTCGATGAGAGTCTGTTGGAAATATATTTTGATGAACGTCATTGTCAAACAAGTTTCATCTGCTTCTGCGATTATCGAGAAAAAAGGCCCAAAGGCAAATTTTCCTTAACAAAGACTTTTTCTTTGTTTGGATGGGTTTACATTTCAGTGGCCTCATCATCTGACCACGTGTTCTTTCACTACCTGGGCAATATCAGGTTTTATATGTTGTTGTCGTACTCTATCCCTGTCAGCTTAAATGCCCATAGGCTCAAATATTTAACCGTCACAAAAATGTCATATTTGGCCAGTAGAATGGCAGGAAATTCACGAATTTATTTCATGTGATTTACCCATTTCGATAGCGCCATGAGGTCTGAGAGAGCGGCGCCCGAAAGAGATAATACTTTCAGAAAACATTCAGTTGTATTTGTGGATGTTTTATATAAATATATACAGTTACGAACAGCATTGACAGGTTAGTGTTGCGATTAAACACAAACCAACTGAAATGATGGCCTTCATTTATGAATAGGAAGATCTTGTTCAAGTGAAGAAACATTTAAAACAATCTTTTGCCAATTTTAATTAAGATTTTCTTAACGCAGTGGATTACGATTAAGAAGCGACCGGAATATCTCAATCTTGACCCGCTAGATGACCTGTAAACAGTGCCTTGAAACACTGAAAGAGAGAGGAAGACTTGCCACTAAAAACAATAAGATGGTAGTTACAGCCTGTTCATTAATGGTTTCATTTGACCTTAGGGCGAAGGGGGTTTGATATTTTGAGCTTTTTATGCGCAGCACTGTGCCTAGTGGTTAGTGAAGTGAATGTACTTTGAAAGCATTTATTTGGCAGTGGCGGAAGTGTGAAATAAAATTCTGGCTTTGAAAGGAAAAAAGCTGAAGTGTTAATCTTGCAGCCAGGAATAATTTGACAAACATTATTCGTCAGCCTGCCTTTTGGCTCATTGTCAACTGACGCCTCTTATTTTAACAATGATGTAAATTTAAATCTTTGACACGCTCGCAATTGGAAGTATGCGAGAAAGGAAGATTCGTTTTCATATAGTGCGGCTGGAGATTCTTCCCTTGTCACGCAGATTAAAAACAACACGTATACAAACGCAAGTGTTTCACTTGCTTTCATGTTTCCGTGTGTGATTGCAACGAATGAGCAAGGGCCGATTGTTTATTAAGGCTGCCCAAACAAACGCACGATGAATTTTATTTTATTATTTTCTAGTTTCTATGACTCATTTCAGCTCATCCGTCTTGGATGATTCGCAAGAAATGCTCGGAAAAGTATTAGTAACTAGTGCTAACATATTCTTTTCGTCTAGTTGGCGGTTCGTTAGAAATCATTATTATGCTAATTTTCAGGCAATGTTGAATATGCATCCTGTAGAACTTCCTGTCTATAACTGTAGCCTTTAAGTTTTCATACCTCGGCGAACGCAAAATAATCATTAATCGGCAACAGAAGAAGGGAACTCGCAGTTGAGGTAATTTTGTGCCTATCAGGATCAAATACCAATGGCGCGGTGTTGGTTGTTTGTACAAATTGAATCTATTGGATGCGATGAGAGGGAAAAGTCTTCTCCCGTTTTTTTTATTTTCTTAAAAATCAAAGATAAGCTGTTATTCATTTTTCTGAACCCTCTAATAACAAGGTTATCGGCAAGTTCATTTAAAGGTGTGCGTGGCAGAAAGTTTTATATCGAACGAGTACACATCTCTTGTCTTTATTTATAGGTTTTCGCCTCGCCTAGTTTTCAGCTTGGGAATTGAAACATTATTAATCGTAGTTAAACTAAAAAGTTTCTGATGTATTCGTGATTAAGTTCAGAAGTTCCCATTTGTCAGGTCTTGTGTTAGATCAGGTTTCGGCCTCATTACCTCAGGTGCTACACTCATGTCGACTTCCTGTCACCTTTACGAGCACGTGAAGGCCCCGTTAGTAATACCACGGCAAGATTGATTTCAAATTGGCATTTCGCCTCTCTAAAACGGTCTTGAATACATCGTACGAGAACTTAAGGGGACGAATTTGTATCGAACGTTCATAACCAAAGCGATAAGTGAAGAGAGACAAGCCTGATTGTTGTTTGTCAAAGTAATTGTGTAAGTGCTACTGTGAAAATATGGTTAACCCAATCATCACAGGTTCGTGACACCTCGGCCTATTCATGCATAAAACCGTTCATTTCCCCCAAACTAGAACTAGTCACTTTAATTGTCGGCTGTTAACAGAGCTCTTGAACCTTATATGACAATTTTTGCCATATATGTAAATGTTGCCAGGGTAACTGGACACTTTTAACAGATCATGTCAAAGTTCAGTATTTTCAGACATGACACGCTAGGTTTTTGCATAGCAAAGGATTTCATGTGTCTTGAGTAAACGGGGAGTTCACGCGCGCCCCTAAGTACAGCGTACGTGCAACAGTTTTAAGTAGCTAACTACATTCTAGTGGTGTAGAGCTCACACTGCTGCTGTGCCATATCTCAAGTAGATTTATTCGGGGTAGGTTGTTTAGAAATTACTTTCTGTTTTTTGATCCTGCTCTCTGCGTGATAAGCACGTATTCTGTAAATAGCATGCATTCGTGCTTTGCTGAACAAACACACGCTAAACGACTTTTTCTATTATCATATTCGCAGTTTTGAATCGATCCGATCATGGCCCATGTTCCAACTAGTACAGGGTGGCGTGAACAGACACCGTCAGAGCCATCCGAGGAACAAACAGAAAAAAATGGAACAATTGAGTGCGCCGTTTGTGGAGACAAATCCTCCGGCAAGCATTACGGTGTTTTCACATGCGAGGGCTGTAAATCTTTCTTTAAAAGAAGTGTGCGGCGAAATTTGTCTTACACTTGTCGTGCTTCGCGTAATTGTCCCATTGACCAGCATCACCGCAATCAATGCCAGTTTTGCCGACTGAAAAAGTGCTTAAAGGTTGGAATGAGGCGAGAAGGTGAGTCTAAAGGTGAGGAACTTCGTATCACTTGAACCCATCACAATAAAATTTCATTTATTGAATAAACCTTTTCTGTCACCCAATTCAACAGCGGTTCAGAGAGGTCGTCTTCCGCCGACACAAATAGCACAACAACCAGTGCAACACGCAACAAACGGCGATGTAGGAAGTAATGGCCATCCATTTCTCTCCGGCTTCATAACGCTTCTTCTCCGCGCGGAGCCATATCCAACAACCCGATTTCAGCAGGGCCTGAATGTTCCATGCGGAATTATGGGGATTGAAAACATCTGTGAGCTGGCAGCGCGGCTCTTGTTCAGTGCAGTCGAATGGGCAAGAAATATCCCGTTTTTCCCTGACCTTGCAGTGACAGACCAAGTAGCTTTGCTCCGCCTCATGTGGAGTGAGCTTTTCGTTTTGAATGCAGCTCAATGCCCTATGCCGCTTCAAGTGGCTCCTCTGTTGGCTACTGCCGGGATTCACTCAAACCACATGGCACCGGATAGAATGGTTACCTTCATGGACAACATACGAATACTTCAAGATCAAATTGAGAAGCTGAGGAGCATGCACGTGGATGCAGCAGAGTATGCTTGCCTTAAAGCAATCTGTCTTTTTACATCAGGTCAGAACTTCAAATCGCTCTCGCATTTTTTATCTGTACACCTCTTATGTTACATTATCACCTCAGAATTTTTTATTTGTTTGTAACTTCCAAGTATCAAGAACACACACTTTGTCTGTTTCTGTCCAAGAAATAAATACTTTAGCACTCTTCTTTGCTTAGTTTTCGAACGGATTTTTAATTGATACTCTAACTAGTAATCATTCACATATGTTTATGGATTTCGATGTGATTTTCGTTTCGCAAACACAGAGACCGTACCACTTTTAACATTAGTAGATTAGCAAACTTTGTGCACAGATAGTCGCTGTAATGTTGTGGTGCAGTTTTAACCTCCTATTGTTGTAAACACTAATGGTCGCACGATGTTCATACTTTCTTCCAGATGCATCAGGGCTAACAGATCCACAGTACATCGATAGTTTGCAAGAGAAAACTCAATGTGCTCTTGAAGAGTATACGAGAAATCAATACCCGAGTCAACCAACACGGTTTGGAAAACTTCTTCTTAGACTACCGTCACTGCGAACCATCAATCCATCTGTAATTGAACAGCTATTCTTTGTACGATTAGTAGGAAAGACGCCAATCGAAACCTTGCTAAGAGATATGCTCCTATCGGGAACGCCGACAAGCTGGCCTTATATTCCAGGTTCATAAACGGCCTACACTGTTGACAAAGCGACTATATTCTCATACTTTTGGATAAAATCTTTTAAGTATCTCAGATGCACTGAGCTGTTTATATATAGCTGTGTTTCTTTATGTGTGACCTTCAAAAGGCCAGCTTAAGATAATTTGAACACGGTAGTAGCGTGGGCCACAGGCCGGCTTTCTGTGGTGCTGCTTGCTCATTTCAAATCCTTTTGCAGTAGACAAGCTAGAAAGAATGCTTTAGAATTGTTTAGGGATTTATAATTTTTTTTGTCCAGCACACTCGTGTACTTTTTGTGACGTCTGAAAGTGCAAAATAGTAGTTTAATTGCTCGGATGAAAGTACAATGTATATGGTTTTATATCGGACATGTAAATTCGAAATGGTCAAACCTGTTAAAGTATTAGTTTTTTGACGCTCGCCGTACCATTTTACACGGTTGTATAAATAGTGGGTTTTATATGTATTGATACTTGTAGAAATTTATCTGTAGTTAGGAACTTATAATGTTTGTGGGAGCTATACCCACATTTTTACGTGGCAACACGATAATCGTTCGTTAGTTTGACTGTAAATCGTGTGTTTTTAGATATAAGGTGTCCAAGATGCCATCAGAGCTATCCGGAATTAAAACGTATAGTTTCATAAAATCTGTTGTTTGTTTTTGTTCATTCATGCCCTCCAACTCAAAACTCTTGGTGAATCCTAGCTTATCAGCACATACTTCACAGAAGTGTAGCCTGTTTTTGCATAAATTCTGTGTCTAAGGTATCTTAGATCAATAACTACAGATTAGCTTCTTTAAAAAATGTGGGTTGCGCTCGTGACAAGAAATTGGACAAGATAAATTTGAGTGTCGCTGACGCCCGGTATATTGACTGTTGGCATCAAGCGAAAGTTTTAACTATGCAGAACAACTCAAGAAACTCTGATAAAGACACAGGACGGTTCAATATCAAACACTTTATGAGGATCGATTTGCTTCTGAAAATAATTTTCTTCCAATATGTTGGCTCGTAACTTAACACTAGTTGTTTAGAAGTCAGCCAGCGTTTGTTAACGAATTCTTAAATTCTGAGAAGCAACGCGGCTGATGTCGCTCAAGGGAGAGGAACTTACTACTTAAAACCAACGTTTCATGTTTTGGAGATAACATTTATCTCTGTCAACGTAAAGCAAGTGGTTTGCTTTAGTATGCGAACGACAACTACTGTGGTTCTTGTGTCCGTCCGCGAGTAACGAGGCGCGTTCCAAATGCGAAAATCAAGCGCGCTTAACGTTCAGTTGCAGATACGACTTAGGATGTCATGTACAAACTGGCACGGAAATGATTATTACTTCGCAGGATACAATCAGTCTCCCGTGAAATCCAAACTAGACCGAAGTTAACTGAGAAAGATTTCAACAATATGATTTTGTAAACAGTCTTTGATACAACGGAAATTTTTGATTTAAGTTTTGGGAAATTTTTGGTACGCTTCAGTTGTAGCTGACACGAAGCACATGTTTGTCATTGGTGTGTAACCAACACAATTCGTTTATGTTTTCATTTTGTAGTTAGTTATGTTGTACACTGATTTGATTTAAGTGATCTTTTCATTTCAGGGTCAAGCGCTGGTTGTATTTCTAGGCGATCACCTATCGCGCAACCCTGACCTCGGAAACTCGTAACTTTTAAATACTGTTTTACATCAATGCCGGTCTGCTTTTGTTAATCGTCTCTGGTGATTTGAGGGTCATCATTGAATTCTGTGCCATATCAAAAACTTCGTTTAACCACTGCGATCGTCTTACGGTTCCCAAAAAATGTATAACAAAAAACATATAGGATTGCAAGCGTCTAAGAGAAGTGCTTAAGCTAACTTTACAAGAGGCTTATCAATTCTGCATATTACTCTTTACAATAAGAATAAAAATAGAACTTTCAAGATAGTTGAAGGAAAAGGTCGGGGTTGGAACGAATTAATCACAGAAAGGTCCGTACCGTGTAATGGCGTTTTGGATTTTGTAGTCGTGCGACCTTTCTGTGATTTACTATCACTATCAGGTAGTATATTTTGAATGAAGCTAGCGCGCCGTAGAGAGCTTTTTGAACCGCGATTTGGTTTAATTTTCTGTAGCAGAGAAAGATTAGTTTTTCCAGACAAGAAATAAACACACTTGTCTTTTGATATACACGCTTGATTTACATTTTTGTTCAGAATAGTGGCGATTGTTTACGTAAAGCCACATTTGGCCATCGCTTGTCACTCAGACGTAGAATACTTTGTGAGGTAGAGAAAGCTGAAAAAACGATTCAAGTCGGGTTGTGTTTGTTTTAAGTTTTATTAAATTCTATACAATTTAGCTGGTTCTTAAACTTGTCTTTCAAAGTGTCATAGTGTTTCTTCGTTTTTAATGATGCTGCGTGCTTTATCTTTTTTTTTCAAATTTCTTTAATTGTACATGAAGTGATAAGTGTAAGAATTCCCATTCGAAATTGTTTCTAAAAACTTTGTTCCTGTACGCGCGTGTCGTAATCAGATTATAATGCAAGGCTTCTGACCTATTGAACTTGTGAATACTGTTTCTTTAGCGGTTTTGCCATGAAGAGTGGTTGCCCTCGACTGGACGGCCGTCGATGACATTTTAACTTTAAATACAAACTGGAGGGACGTAGAAGTGCAACATTACTCGAGTTTGGGACTTGTTCAGGATTGCGTGCAACACACAGTTCGCGTGAATTCCCTCTAATTCAACACTGTCTCTTCAATATGCAAATAACAAGGACAATTTTGTAGATTGTTCGGCGTCTGTCGCTCAAACGGTTTCTTTGTTTAAGTTCCTTTGAAATGTATACAATTATTTCGCATGTAGTGTGTTCCTCGGACGTATGCATACACTGCACGCAAGGATTTTTGTTCTAAAATAATTAATTTCCATGGAAAATGTGGTGTTGAAATGGCTTGCCTTGATTGTTTACAATGAAACAAAACTACTGGTTATTTTCCACTGTGGTTAATGTATTTCAGCAGGTAGCCAGATTATTTTAATGACAGTTTTTGTGAGTACGTTGTGCATTCAGCGTCCTTTTGTAGCTGAATTTTGACTTGAATTACCATAGCATATGAGAACCTTTTTCACAACTAGTAACAAACAATTCTTTGTGTTTAGACCCAAATAACTAAATTTGTCCGGAGTGTGATTTTTTATTTATATATATATATATATATTTTTGCTCAAACTCTTAATGGCTAAAAGTTTAACTTTATCACATAAGCGAAACAAACCGGAGTGATATTCAAGCAACAGCAAATATCGCTAGTATTTTTGAAGTAGTTTTGGTTAACACTTGCATACGAGTTCCCATCGAATGTCAGTGAGAGGCGGGCTGTTTTGTCTCTCGTAAACTAAACAAAGCGGTTTTGCCTGAAGCTGAAAATAAAATGTTCTTCTCTTTTACGATTTAGAGCAGAAACATTTATCCATTTTACATTATGGAGGCACATTCGCCTACTTCTTGAGATTTTTCAGTTAGAATTGTTTAAAATATCGCAAGGAGCGGCGAGTTAATTTCGCGTGCTTCGCTTCTCTTCGACCTTCTCACCCTAATTGGCGCACTTGTGTTTGAATAGTTCGAGATACGGGCCGTCTGTTTTGCTAAAATTTCCTGCCGGACATAATCAACACTTTTATAGTCTGATGTTGTCGTCGTTTTATTATGCAGATAAACGTTGTTAGAATTACAGTTAATGAAGATACTCGGCGCTTTCCAACTGAGGTTAAAGTTATTTTCGCTTCTAATCGAAAATAAAGTACAATTATATTTGAAACCACTGAATTGTAACAACCGGGGCAGCTGATGTTGGCGGTCACAGAGGTTAAGTCTATAGACAACTGTTCCTAGTGGGCTTCCTTGGAAATGTTATTTCTGTTTAATATGTGCAATTGTAAACAACGAGAATCGAAACCAAATGAAGTCACATCCTCTTTGCTCACAAAACCGTCGGTGGAAAAGCAAAAGCGAAATATGCCTCAAACAGCCGTTTTAAAAAAGTAATAGAAGGAAGCCGATACCAACTCGTTGATAAAGCGAAGCGCGCTCGACTGCTCCTGATGAATCTTTAATTTTGTAATCTAGCATAGGTAGAAAACTGGGAAAGAGTGCGAGTAGGGATTGGGTGTTTTCCGTCAGTAGGATAATTGCACAAAATAACGCCTTCGTTTGTAGGCCTCTGTAGCGAGCACTCGCCAAGACGCTGGTGAACAAGATCCAAAGTATAAACTCACCCCAGAGTATAAAGGAAGGCAATTTTTACATGGTAATAGTTTTTGTTAATATTGATTTACATAATTTTCTGTTTGAAAAAAATGCGATGAAGTAAACAAAAGACAAATTTCAGGAGAACTGGGCACATTTTTTTTTACTCCAATTCAAAAGGCGCTTCTGCGTTTCCACTTTTTTCAGAAAAAACTTGCTAGATGTTGGACAGGAATTCTACTTACAGTTGGCGATCGAACACCTCAGTAACACAAGTAAATAAAATTCTCATTTCTAGGTCTAGGCAAAAGTAATTTATTGTGTGTTATTTTTTCTATTGTGAGCATGAACAAAGCTATCACATTCACCGATAGCTTTAACCATTGTTTGCACGTAAGTTTCGAGATCATAAGGCACTATAGCAAAACGGGCTAATCAGATGCTGTTATGAACACAAAGGAATTGAATATTAACTTAATGCAGATTTTAAAAACAGTACAGAGAAGAACCTAATCCACCTCAGTTATGTGGAAAGTTCAAACTTGTTTCGTGCTTTGTTGCCACTTCAACATGGAGATGTAGTGAGTGTAAAGTGCGTCTGCATTCAGGTTTCGATGTTCAGAGTACTTTGCAAAGTTGTTTTCATCTAAAAATAACTCGTTT
>JAOBYJ020382060.1:0-21452 GCA_025403565.2 Palythoa heliodiscus | reverse complement strand
GAAAAGCAATGTTACGGCTCCTACCTCCCACGCACAAAACTTGTCTCGCAACGCTGCTACGGAATAAGTTGAAAAGCAATGTTACGGCTCCTACCTCCCACGCACAAAACTTGTCTCGCAACGCTGCTACGGAATAAGTTGAAAAGCGATGTTGCACCTTTTACCTTCCACACGCACAAAATTTGTCTCGCAACGCTGCTACCAAACAAGTTGGAAAGGTGATGTTACGCCTTTTACCCTTTTTTAAGCCGCACAAAGCACAAAAAGTAGCTTCTTCTGTATTCTACGATGAGGCGAGCGATTTTTAGCGGGTAGGCGAGTGGTTTATCGCTCTTCTCAGATCAATTTTGTGCGAGCGAGAGCGATCCGGCACGCCTCGAACGGCAAGTTCTGATAGAGTCAAACATTCCGTTGAATTTTACCTTGGTTCTTTCTCCTATTAAAGCCTTAAGCTATATAATGAATCATTTGATGTCAGGAATTATTCGCTTTAATTTTATAGCTTAATTTCGATGTTGCCCTTTGCT
This sequence comes from Palythoa heliodiscus, assembly GCA_025403565.2. Taxonomy (NCBI): domain Eukaryota; kingdom Metazoa; phylum Cnidaria; class Anthozoa; order Zoantharia; family Sphenopidae; genus Palythoa; species Palythoa heliodiscus. Next base: position 20,925 of record JAOBYJ020382060.1, on the reverse strand, counting down.
AGTGGGTAGCGGGCGCATTCAACACAACCAGATGCTAACAAACGCTTTTTTGTTTTTCTTTTAGGAACGCAGCTAATGATCCACAAAACTCAGACGAAGAACCCCGTTGAAAATAACTTTCCTTAAATCATACTGAACATTTCTTAAAGTGCTACCTGTTAGTGTGAGATGATTTTTTGTTGTGTTTATAAGCATGAGTTTCAGGATTAATTCGTACTCCTTGAAAACCCATAAATTTTAGGAACTCAGTTTAAGACGTTTCAAAGTTCCTGAATTTTTTATATCTAACGTTTCGGTCCTTGAATTCTGATTCTGAGTGGACTTTCAACTAGTTCCAAACATATGAATATAAAATTATAGCTAATAACTTTTGCAATGGAACAAGAACTTAATACTCCTGTTAGTTAACTCAGTTAGGTTTTTGATGTACGAACTGCACGTGTCTGCTGAGAATTCGGATCTTATAAGCAGTACAAAACTTGAAGTGAAAAAATACTTGAATTTTTTTTTTTGCTGAAAAGGTTTAGGAAATCTGGGATTTGATGCCTCTCCGATTCCGTCTGTATAACAGCAGTTCAATCGTACTCTCCAAATGCAATTAACGAAATATCTAAAACTACTAGTTTAAGTGATATGCTATACATACTTTACACGTTTTAGTGCTATATTCAGATTAATTTTTTTTCTTAGTCTTAAAAGACTGAAGTTATTAATGTGGATACAATAGCAAAGGATTTCTCATTAGTGAACCAATTGAAGCAGCAAGAAGAGACTGACAACTTTAGTTACCGTAATCACATTTCTGACTGGAAGAGGTTCTTCACAAAATATATATGTTTGGAGATGACCCATGAATGCCATCGTCAGTGTGCAGAGAAGGCGTGTTCAAGGCTATTTATAAGGTCTACATAAAGTGAAACCAACGCTTGTTTTAGGATTTTTTTCCCAATTTTGTCAGAAAAAAATCACTGCTGTTCCTCATATTTGACTGACTCGGATAGGATTTGGACCCGTGACCTTTGGGTTACTGTACCGTCATTCTACCAGCTGAGTTACTGAGCCAACAGGTAGGGTCTGTGGGTTACTGTACCGTCACTCTACCAGCTGAGTTACTGAACCAACAGGTAGGGTCTGTGGGTTACAAATCTAGTCAACATAGAGAATTTGTATAATTAAAAACACAGTCATCCAGCAATGTTAATAGACACTTTGAGTTCAGTGGCTCAGCTGCTAGAGCGGCAGCCTAGATCGTGTGTTCAAATCACACCATGGTCAAAGATTTTTTCACTGACTCAAAAGCCGAAGCGTTTATTTTCCTTCGTGTATAATTCCTTTAGGTTTCCTTGAAATTATAAGTTCTAATTGATGGATCCATCAACCTCGTAAGTACCGTTTTTGAGAATAAATTTTTGGAATTGAGAATGCCGTGAGATTGCAACGGGACGTTGACTGAAATTGAAATCCACAATTGATATTGGATGGAGATCGTGACTTGTATTGAGAACTCGGATTCTCGGCATGAGATTGAGAATGGGGTGTTGATGGGCGTGTAAAACTGCCAATTGTGTGCTCGGCTTTATGAAAGTTATTGGCATTTTTCGACTGCTCACGTGATCAACCATCGAACTTCCCGTATGTAAGTAGACCACAGAAAATCACTTCGTTAAAAAGTTAAAAAAGCGAAAATTTTAGGGCCGAAAGTTTTGCTGTGGTTTAGTGGTGATAAGATGCACACGAAAAAATCTATAATTTTAAGGTCTTGAATCGTTAGATGCTTGTTGCAAAGCGTAATCATACTGAGACTTGTGCAAGAAACTTGAGAATTCTGAGAGTTCCAAAATTTGCTTCAGTTGAACCTGACGTTGAATATCTTCTTCTTCTAGTTAACGGTTGGGACCGCTGCCTCTCAGAACGTCTTTCCTGCAGTGAACTTGCTGTGTATTACGTATATAATCTGTAAAGTTTTAAAACAAAATACGACAATTAAGAAGTCGATCTTTTCTATAACTTTCAAACAGATTTGTATTATGTTTCGTTCATTAGAGTAACTAAAAAGGCATTAATATTAACAGTATCCATTTCAATTCTTTTCTCTATGAATCTAAAGAGGCCAACACAACTAGAACAGTATACTTGTTAACACTGATCAACTAAACAGCTCCAATTTCTACCAAGAGGCCGGAAAAGCTGCGAAAACTGAATGTTAATAAAGTGTTCAATATATTCTTTGAAAATTAATAAAATATGTGTTCCTTTTGAACACGTTTGTAGTTTCATCAACGCAGTAATCGGTTGTGAGTAAAACTAACTGGCAAAAGTTCAGACACAAGCTAAGCCAGGTTAATAACCGCGTTTATGGCCCGTAAAAGAGACTTAAAAGTAACCAGCTGATATCCCGCCGGAGGGCTTGATTTGCAATTTTTGCTAATATTAATGCACCTATTCGATTTCAAAAGATCGTAGAAGAAGCAGATGTATGAAACATTAGACAAACAAGACAACATCTGTAATTTTTAAAGAGTTGTTTCGATCGAACTTCGGTCACCTTCAGTTGAAACAAAAGATAACATAATTTGCTAGTTATTTATGCGTTTAGAAGTATCTACTATAATAGACTGTCACTTGAACAATGAATAAATGTAAATTACAAAAAATTCCGGCAAATGAGGAAAATTAAAACAAAAAGTTAGACAAATTAGCATTACACAGAGAGACCTACATTAACATGAAAAAAGTTGTTTGTTAAGGGAGGGTTGTTCCCATTCGATTTGAACGGCCTCTTTAATTTTAAATGAAAAACCGAGGGGCAGAGTCCAGAATAGTGAAACAAACCTCTGTGCAAAGATAGCGACAAATTTCTGCACTCTGCAGATGCTTAAAAACGTGAGAGTTCCTGTACGACGACAAATGTTTGTGCACGCGTGTTGTCAAATGTAGGGAGGTTTCACCAACGTAACGAGCAGTACAGCCCGGGCAAGAAAACTTGGATTAAAACCACACGTGAACAGAGTTTGTTGGGGACAGAATCCTTCATACTGAACATATTTCTAACGAAGCTAAGCCAAACTTTTTCGTAATTTGAAATAAAGAATAATGTTTTACTCGGAATAAATATTCTGAGGTTGATTGTAAATCTTAATATAAATACACTCAAGAGATGGCAAAGTTGACTAAGGCATATAGAGAATTATTATTTATTGTTTTAATTCTTTTTGTTTTGTTTTGTTTTCGTTTTGTTTTGTTTTCGTCTTTACACGAGGAGCTGATGAACTGACTGCGTTTTTTATTCTTTGCACTGATAAATAGATTTGTAAAGAAAGAAAGAAAGAAAGAAAGGCTTATGTTTTTTTAACGGATTCTTGGACTAAAAAACAGTAGAAAACAGCGGGGGGGGAGCACACAAGTAATAAAAACAATTTTCAATATGATGAAATTATTACAGCATCTGTCAGTTTTAATATTAACTTTATTAGTAGATTGTAAGTTTTACAACTTGGAAAAAGTGGAATAAACAATTAAGTTATTGTACCTTTGTCACGATGTAAAAACCTTAAAAATCTACAAATAAAAGAATACAAATCATTTTCAACATGGCGGTATTCATCTGAGCGCGCGCCCGGGGGCTTTTCACCCACTGTTAACCGCATGTTGGAACACAGAAGAGGTTTTATGACATGTGATTCTAATGACTAATGTCCTTATAATCTTAATATTTTTGTAGAATTGGATATTCTCGTAACAAAAATCATATTGCACACCGAGAAACAAACAGGGTGTCAATAGAGCCCGGGGGGTACTCCCTTACATGGGCTATATAGGTATGTGCGCCCCAAAGGGTTTTTCAGCCGTTTCGGTCATAAATAGGGTATCGATTTTAGGTATTTGCTTCACTTTTGGTAATGAATTGGGTATCGATTTCTGCACTCTAGTCTTGAATTCGTTTTTTAAGAAGAAGCTACTTCTTTCTTCTTTCGGTCAGGTCATAAATAGGGTAGAGAAAATCGCATATTGTGGTCATAAATAGGGTAAGGGTTTTGGGAAGCGGGTCACACACCCCTGCCCAAATTTTTTGGGAGTTCCCCCCGGGCAATAGAGCCAGTATGGCGGGCTCGAATTCGTAATCTCGGCCCCTTTCCTCCCCCTTCCCTGGTTTTGAGCATACAATAAAGATTTTCAGGTCTATCTCTCTAACTGATCGGAGGAATTTTTGTCGCGATACTGGCTCCATTCGCTCCTTCTATAACATCTGCCTTCACACTGTGTTTTCACAATGGTCAATAATAAAAGCCATATTATTATTCATATTAACCTACACACCAAAAATACAGCTGTTCGCACTTCCATAACGTATAACCATAGCTGAATTCGATACAGTGAGCAAATTATCAGACTAATAAAAAGTAATAATTCTAATTTGCCCTAACAAAATGTAAATACCTGACAATACTGACTTTATTCATTTCCCAAAATCTTTTGTATACATTAAATTAAAGCAGCGAACTTATTTTTTATTCTAAATTAGATTGCCACTGGGTGTTTGTAAAACATTGATACAGATGGCGGATGACGGGGAAAAAATAAATGAAATTTTAGTTACGTTAAAAAAATAATATGCAGTCTCCAAACAGCTATCAGACCAACAGTTACAGTATTTATTCGAAAAAGCGTCCTCTCTCGACCCAAAATTATTGCATAATTGCATAAATGACTTGCTTATATGCATTTGTGTTATAGTTTGACTTTGAGCATACTTTAATTATTCCAAAGTAGGCTGCTGTTATCATACGCTTCACGAATATAGACAAATATGGCAAAGTAAATAGTAGAGTACTTGAATTTGTTTGGCTGTGTTAGGGTTTCAGCGTTTTACAAACACTCCATGAACGGACGTGGTGCAAGAAACCATAGGCCGGCATAGCCTCAACTTAATGCTTATTGATTTTAAAAAAATATCATTTCCGTACGGGTACTTTTACGTACTGCTGTGAAAGTTATTGTATTTATTCGAATAAGCGCAAATAGTGAGTCAATATGAAAGTCATTTATGCAATAATGCGGGCTTTTTTCAGTCGAAAGAGGGCGCTTATTCGAAAACTGTTGTTTAAAAATTGATAGAAGGTCGGTCAGTTGTTTGGTTAATTGAAGCAATAATAAAGTAAATATTTCTGACGTAAAACTAAAAGCGACCACAGTGGAAAAGCAGAACGACCTATAATTACTCCACGTGAAACAAAATGTTTGGTCTTCGAGAGAACTGGGGCCTAGTTTTCAAAACAAAGTGTTGTCATAGCGATAAGCAAGAGCGGGCGACGTGTGATTTGAAATGGTGCCACCGAAACGACAGAAAGGAGCTGATTATTATGGCTCTTCATTTGTAAATTATTTAAGATTTAAAGTGACAAGACCCTGTAATAGATATTATTGACTCTATGTACGGATGATTGCCTTGTCCGAATGGTAGATCTGAATATTTCTTGTGAAATATAATTGTACGTTCAAATACTGCATGATTGTCTCACCCGAAGAGGAATTCTCCTATACTCACGCAGTAGCAAACTTGGTATTTCGAATTGGCTAACGACCGAAGACTCCATCATCATCGCTTTTATTGCATCATCTGGAAATTTGGAAGCAGACTGTGGTAGAAGAAAGGTGTATCATTGATTTGCGCAACCATCAGAGAACGAAACTCAAATCTGCTTGGTATTAAGTTGCTCTTTGCCAATCCAATGTCTTTTTCGTTCTTCGCTTCATTTTAAGTTCACTGCGTTGGCTTAAAGTGAAAGAAGCAAATAGGCATTGGTGGAGTTGCTGGCAGAAAAAAAGGACAACTGAAGAAATTTCGTTATCATTCTGTTGTGAACCGTAGGGTACGTTCCTCGCACGCGTCTCAACGGTCTGCTGAATATTTGACTCGACATTTCTACCCGCCCAACTGCCTTCAACTTTGAGTTGTTGTACTGGATGAAACAAAACAACTACGCAAACTTCGCTTAAATTTTTATTTTAAACAGAAGAGCTACGTATTTAACACTTGCAGCTTTTGGTAGTTCAACATGAACTGAACTTCTAATTTATGTCGGGCTTCGTTTTGAAATGTAAACTCTTTCAAAAGACTTCAAAATAAGCGTGTTTTTGTATTTGAGTGTGCGTGCCGAGGTATTTCTAAGCAATTTGTACTACAGGGAACCATAACAAACGACGAGAATACTCGTATGGCTTCGAAGTGATCGCATTTCATGGAAAAATACGAAAATTTAGGTCTTGTTGGAGAGGGATCCTACGGGATGGTGATGAAGTGTAGACACAAAGAATCGAACCAAATCGTAGCGATTAAAAAGTTCATTGAATCAGAAGATGACAAAATGGTCAAGAAAATTGCTTTACGAGAAATTCGAATGCTCAAGGTAAGACAATCTCCGCTTTTAATACGAATCAGTTATCATTTTTAAAATTGATAAAAACATATTTAAACACCCTAAACAAAAATTCTTGTCTCCTTGGTTAGGTCCTGTTAATCGCGTCATTGTTTGTTGCTTTTCTCGTTTCGACAGAAGAATTAAGTGCTTGATCTCCATAAACGCTGGACCAAACTGCACTTGATTTTTTATTTTCTTTTGGAAACTTGATTAAATGGCTCGTGTTCGCCGTTATCAAAGGTTAAAAGCCTATTTTCTCTCTCGTTTGGATCTAGTTGTATCCTGTTCTAAAGTAATTTTCACCCGAACGTTGATTTACCTCGGTTTTTTGCCCGAAGCATAAACTCGTTGGCGTCTTTTAAAAGAAATAATTAGCTTTGCGTTTTGAAAACATACAGCCCTTTGTATATCCTTTGAGGCTGTTAAAAGTGGGTTCCTAGAATAATTGATTCTAATTTCCTGTATTTACAAGGGACCAACACAGATGTAGCTTCTAAGTGCGAAACCAATTACACTTTTTATAAGAATATTATTTTTCAGCCCGAGGCTGGGTATTCTTATTTTTCTGCCTATTTGAAGCTGAAAATATTCTTAAAAATATTCTTAAATCCATAGATTTTTATGACCATAAATGGTTACTGTAAAACCTTTTAGCAAGTTTACAATATACAGTGTCCAGAGTTTGTATCTCTTGCACAGAGTTAATACGATGCACTTAATGACTGCTCATGAGGGAAACATCCATTTTGTTTCCTGAGAATCTCAATGCTTCCCCGAAACAAAGTTAAGGGAAACATCAAGTTGCAATGGAAACAAAACAGATGTTTCTCGAGGGAACAGTCATTAGGTATTAAAATTGTTATACACCATAAACAGGATAAACCACAATTAAAAATTTTCCCACTCTCAAACATGACATGCATCGGCAATGTTAATCAGTTGGTTAACAGTTTTCAAGATGTTGACCAGCCGGGTAACATTTGATTTGAGCCCATCCATGTGACCTCAATTTAGCCAATAAGAGCACGTAATCGAGTCAAAAACCACTAGCTATATATAACAATTACAGTTGACATACTTATTACATGTTTCGATCGATCACCAGGCCAGTCATGGGGACCGTATTTGGTTGTTTTTTGCATACACAAAGTTATATTCTTAATAAAATCTCAGTTCTCAGCCGCACATTTATTCTTAAAATTTTACTAGCCTTGATATTCTTTCTTATAAAGTATATTCTTATAAACTACTGTAGTTGTAGCTTTCACCTAGTTTTATCTTTCACTAAGTGCCATTGAACAAACACAAAACATTAAAAGTTTGTAGCTGCCAAAGAACAGTTTTAAAATTTTACATTGATCAGTTTTTGTCAAAAATGATGAAAATGTATAATCAGGATGGTTCTAGATGGCTACCTGTGGCTACGAGGGAGTGATGTGATTTGACAATTCCTCACAATTTGACCTGTGATATACTGTATTTGTCAAAACATATTTGTACTTCAACTCTGAATGTAGAGACTCAAAACAATTCAATTATCATGAACAACCACATTGGGAAAAACAAACAAAAAACTCCAAGTACATTACTCATTCTAAACAGAACAAATTTATTGACAATATTAAAACTGATATTCTACAAGCAAGTGCGAAATGTGGGATGTGACATAACAAATGTATTTTCAAGTGAACATATCCAGATTTGATACAGTTTGAATGATAAGTATATTTATAATTCAACAATAATATTCATTTAAAAACAGACAAAGTGTTACTTTACTTTCTGGCTGGCTGTTCAACTAATGTTGGCTCACTGGCTGATAAGTTGTCACAGCTTTCACTGTTTGGCAAGGTGGCTGATTGGTATTGCTTTCGATTAGTGGCTCACTGGACAAGTTTTGAGTTTGCTAGCTCGATTTGGAACGTGCTGGTTCCTAAAGTGCACCTCTTTGAAGTTCATCGATTGTATTATGGAAAAAATAAAACACACAAGGCAACTAAAACTGGTATTTTAACTTGACTTTCATGTGGCCAAAAAGCAAATGAATGTGACTTCACCAACAGTAGCAACACGCAAAAGCACATGGAAAAGCCATGACGTCACCATAATTAGCTTGCACTGCGATTGGCTCTTTCCCAAAAACTGTGATTGACTCACATGTCTTTCCTATTGTTACATTATATTACTGTACATTGCCTTGCAATCGAGAATTTTTTTTTTCTTCATCAGATTCATGTACGCACACACATCGGCTCTTTAATCTGCTGCCCCATCAGCCTCCGGGTCTTCCCCTCAGCTGACTCGTTGGCCAAACAGAGTGTAACTGACTTTGTGACTACATTTATTGTTACCATTTTTAAAGTAGCCACAACATGTCATATAAATATTCAGTTTTTCAGAAATTGTTTGCTTCTCTTTGAACTAAATGTAACTATCCCCAAAAGTAATTTGTTGAAATATGAATAATTTTGTTTCAGAAGCTCAACTTTTTCTGATCAACTTTGTGCCAGTTTTGGATTTTTTTGTGAAACATGTGTATAAAGTGTAATTGAAAAAAGGTCCCAGTGTGTTCAGTTTTTGTCTTATGCTGCTCAGAATCACTACATGTATATATAATTGAAGAGCCTATTGCAAAAACAACATATTAAGTGACGGTAATGGTCTTGCTGTGTTTTACTTGTGTCATATGTTTCAGAAATGTGTTGAAGTATATCTGTCACTGAAATATATAAACTAAAACCAGAACTTTGGAGATCCCAAACCTCCAACCTCTTAAAACTCACAAAATAAATTAATCTTGAGGTATCAAAACCTGCCTCGAAAAAACCTTGGAATCTAGGTCCAGTTTAATCTTTACAAGCCTAAGTGGCCCATTGGAGCCAGTCCTTATCTCTGGTTTCTGTAGTGTTAAGTGAATGAGAGTCATTGACTCTCCCTGGATGGGTCACTAATCCATCACAGGTTTAATACTCATTTTACCGACCTTGGATAGGTGGAAAGTTGAGACAACTTTGGTAGAAATAAGGTCACACAAATGTTCAACACTCGACCAGAGCCAGGGATTTGAACTTTGAACCTTGTGGTTGGAAAGCAAAGATCTTACCACTGCACCAACCATGCAGCACTTGAGATTCATAAAATATAGCAAAATAAAGAAATTACAAATAATGATGCTAGTTAACACAGTTCAGTTTCAGATAGGCAAAAGTGAATAAACCATGAAAAACACGAGAGTTGGAAGATCTGCATCCCTGTATTTATATAACACTACTGCTCTCTTACAACTTATTTATTCAAGAATGCATTAAATTTTCACAGAAGTTGCATTGAAAACTGTGTTGTACCCCCCTCTTTCATTTCCCCCATTTGAAGATTCTACATAGTTACAAAAGCGTTGATTGCTTACACCAATGTTCATTATATTTTCTAGCAATTACGACATGACAACCTAGTAAATTTAATAGAAGTCTTTAGGAGAAAGAAGAGATTGTTCCTTGTCTTTGAATTTGTCGACCATACTGTCCTGGATGACTTAGAACGTTATCCCAACGGTCTGGATGACCTCACTACAAAGAAGGTCATGTGGCAAGTGCTGAGGGCAGTAGAGTTCTGCCACCATCATAACGTAAGTTATTAATAATAGTGTCAGTTTGAGATGATAATTTTGGGTAAAAAAAAATACTTAAAGTTAGTACTGTGATGATTAAAAAATGATGTTTAGGATAGTTTAATTAGTTACTTTTGAGACCTTTAGATCCAAGTACCAGTACGAGAACAAGTGTGCACACTTTTAACAGCAAACTTGTTGTCAAAAGACGACTTTTGCTTGAAATCTTGACCTCTAAACTGTGACTTTCCCTGTGTAAGCACATGCACGCCTGAAATCTCATACTTGCACTCGTACTCGAACTCAGATCTAAAGGTCTCTAATATTTAATCATATCCATTTTGAAATGTAAGTTTAATGTAATATTAGTATTAGTGCATGCAGGTTGCATACTTAATAGCCAATGGGTTATTCCAGAAACTATCCACACCTCCCTGACAGATGGCAAACTGGAACAGTTTCAATGAGATGGTGTTTAAGTGCAGAAGTAAATAAATATCAAAAGTTGCCAGTTTTTTGTTGTGAATTGTTTTTTATTATTTTACCTTTAAGACTTTCTTGAGGTCGACAGTTGAAGCTGCTGTCCTGTGGCCTGCAAGTACACAACGTCCCCAAGGAATTTTTTTAATTCATTTTATAGCGGTCAAAAACTTGGTCCATTGTCATTGGTTTAACCTCCATGCACATTTTTTAGTCGATCGAAAACATACACAAAACTTCACCACACGTGCAATAACATTTTGTTTTTGGATTCTCCTGTAACTCAATTAGAAGATAACAAGAACAGACTGGAAATATTTGTCAAGCATTTTGATTTGCTTTTTAAAACAATGTATCAAAATACAGCCGACCAAAAAAACGCGAAAGAAAAGGACTTAGTGATGGGTACTGTGTTTTTCCTTCCTCTGCATTATCAACTTTCACACCAAAATCTAAGTTGACGAGTTACCAAACCATAGCCGCTAGCTTGGACGAACAGTTAACCTTTTCCTTTACAAAAGACATTTATTTAAAAGACTATTTAGTATTTTATTGTGTTTATTTATTTATTTATTTAATATATATTTTTTTATAAACATAATGTATTGACAGACAATAGTCCCTAATTTTCTTGGCATGCTGGGGGTGACCTAAAGTTAATCATACCTGTAAGTTTTTATGTGTATTCATTCTACTGTTCATTCAACAGTGATTTTCACAGCTATAATACTAGAGTTAAGAATAACATAAATCATAAATCCTCTGCTGTATGGAATTATGTTACATAATCTTTATAATTGCAAATAAAGTAAGTTTCTTTCTTGTAGTAGCATATCAACTTACAAAGTCATTTGGGTTTCATAAAAGATACATTCTGTTAGTCATATTAACACTCACAAGATTTCGTGAAAAATCAGTTGAAGTCCTTGAATACTGCTTGAAAACTCCTTAATTTTTCCATGTTTACCTCAGCATGAACCCTGAATGATCAACTTCAGTTTGATAATTTAAGGTGGCAGGAATAATCGTCGGTGATAGTTTAATTGGGTAAGTCACATTTCCTTTGCATTTTGCCTTCACCAGATCATTCACAGAGATGTGAAACCTGAGAACATTCTTGTTTCTAAGTCAGGAGTTGTCAAGTTATGTGATTTTGGGTTTGCAAGAACATTAGGTAAGAATTTTAACAATTAATTATAATATACACTTTGCACTTTCAAATATGCATACTTTTTGTCTTGAGCATGCAAGGGAACTGGCAGGAAAACTTAACATTGCAAATTTTCATTCATCTTCCACGGGTTTTGAGATAAGGTTCACAATGCTATTTTCAGCTACTTTAAATTTCAATGTTGCATAAATTTTTTCTAAACTTAAATGTGCCAAAAGCCACCTAGTTGTCCAGTGTTTTGCCCAAAAATGCACAAAAGGGTTTGTTGATGTACTTAACTCCAACATTTTTTGAGGGATCATGCCCCCAGACTTCCCAAGAAAATTTAGGTTTTGGGCCCTCACAATTCCCTCCATGTACATTTCATTTTCCATTTCATTCTCAAAATCGTTTTTGAAACCCTTGTCTTCAGAAAAGTACTTTCAAAATTTTTGACTTTTTTACTCCTAAATTTTTGAAATATTCTACAAGGTGAAATATGAATCAAGTTTGGTACATTGTAAATGACTTCACTAAAAATATTCTAGTAACATATCCCCAATGCAATACTTACTGCCAACTAAAACATCTTGTGACCCTGGAATTTGACAACAGTAAAATAATGATTTAGAACTGCATCTTTTTCAGTTGTTTGATATGTACAAAAAATACTGTGCTTAATTAAATGTGTTCATGTAGGAATTGGTTCTTTCAGAGAATTTTGTATGAACAAAATTTACTCTCCACACCCCTCCCCCCTTCTTTTCTCCCATTAACCCTTAATATAATTAAGTAGTCGTGGTGGTGAATCGCACCTAATTAAGTGTTAACTGTGTGACCCAGCCGTAGGTCCAGGTGAAGTTTACACTGATTATGTAGCTACAAGGTGGTACAGAGCTCCTGAGTTATTGGTTGGTGACACCAAGTATGGAAGGTAAGATAGCAGAGCTCTTGTTTTGATAAGATGAGATAAGATAATTTATTTAATGTCAAATACATAGGGAGTGGTCACCCAAATCTCCCGAGCACAGGGCTCAAGATAAAAATGCTTGATAAAATAATATCTACTAGCGGAGGGGTTGGCACAGTGGTAAGATCTCTGCCTCCCAATCCTGAGGTCCCCAGTTCGATCCCCGGCCTGGTTGAGGGTTTAATATTTGGGTGACCTTCTTTCCCGCCAAAGTCCACTCAGCTTTCCATCCTTCCGGGGTTGGTGAAATGAGTACCAGCATACATGGACTGCTTAGAAGCGGCTGCATATTGCGCCTATATATGCTTCCGGTCCACTGGGGGTAAATGATCATTGTAAAGCGCCTTTGAGCATGTTCATATGGAAAAGTGCGCTATATAAATGTATCACTTTACTTTTACTAAAATACACCTAATGATTAAAAAAATTACCCCCTCCCTCCTCAAAAAGAGAAACAAAATGTATATAAATATATATAAAATTAATAAAAACCCTAAATAAATATACTTTTTTATTATTAGATAGAAATATAAAATATGTTAGAATAACATTTGCCATATTGATTTATAAAATACTGTACTATACTACAGACAATTGTTGCATTGGCAGCAGTAAAATTTAGCTTATTAAGAATCCTTCTAAATGATGTTATATTTGCAGCGGTTTTTGCTGACAAAGGTAATTGGTTCCAAACGTGAGAAATAATATAATATATGTTCTAGGTGGACGATTTCAGTAAGATATTTTTTTTTATTTCAGTCTTTATAAAACAAACTGTTATCTAATAATAACATGCTGCTATTTAAAGAGAAAGACAGTCCAAAATGAAATCACAAGGCTTACCTGTATGACATTTGGAAGTTGTCTTTTCTACACTGGTTACAAAAACGAAATTTTACAAATATAAATTACAATAGAGAATAGTCATCACTTTCTATAGATAGATATTCAAGAATCTAATTTAATTGTAAAATAGCAACTATACACGAGAAGTAGGAAATTAGTAGTTTGAACAAAGTCGTAATCAAGGTAGGAATATTGATATGAATTCATTTCTAAAATATAGTTTTTTCTTCTGGATGGTGGTAAATTTTACCAAGTTTTTTCACTGCCTTTTAATGTTTAAAGCTATACTTCTGGCAGAGACATTTTAACAATTTTATGTAAGACATAAATTAATGTAGCTACTTTTAAATGTCACCTTTTAGAACCAAGCATGAACTAATACCTTGTTACATCTTTCCATTGCTACGTACCTGATTCGGTAACCCTTTTATTTCCATATCCTTCTTCACATTCACAATCCATTGTTTGTGTGGACTTCCCATTGGCCGTGCCCTTCAACCTCTAATTCCCATGTTTTTCTCGCTTCATTCCAGCAGTGCATCCTTTGCGAGTGATTTTACCACGAACCACAGTCCTGTTAATCTAATCTGATTTATGGTCGATTCACTCCCAGCTTTTCTGTCAATGCTGGTTTTCGCAAGCCTGAAATCATAGCCACTATGTTGGTGCCTTTGAAAAAAAGACTTTTGATGAGTTCTTTTATTTAAGTATAATGTGAATGCTTCGTCTTTTGTCTTTGGCATCCTTGGGAGTGCGCAAAAACCAAAAATGGATTGTTCTCTGTCTATCCCAGATGGTTACACCCTTGATTCGTTTCAGCATTCTCATTCTTGTTGTCTCAAGTATTCTCTCTCTTCTTTTTTCTTATACATTAACTTTAAAATTAATTTGTGTTAATGATCTTTTTTTTTCTAGAGCTGTTGACATTTGGGCCATTGGATGTCTGTTGGCTGAGGTGCTGACAGGGGAGCCGCTTTTTCCAGGAGATTCAGACATTGATCAACTTTACCACATTACAAGATGTTTTGGGAATCTTATTGTAAGACACAGAGAAATCTTCCAGAAGAATCCACTCTTTGTGGGAATGAGGCTTCCAGACATCAAAGAAGTTGAACCATTAGAAAAACGCTTCCACAAAATATCTCATGCAGCCATGAGCATGTTAAAGGTGGGTACACAATTTGGTTGATGATCTTGTACATACCTCATGAGTAGGTAAAAATTAATGCGACATATGTTTTACTCTAGCAAAATTGTAAGGTTCTACCTTACAACATACATGTGCTGTTGATTCTAGTGGTTGCAAGCGTTTTCATAATAAATTATTAAATAATAAATATTGAATTTAATTTTATCTTTACTGAAAGCTGGGGGGAATAATTCAGACATTAATCTAAAAATTGAATGATTAAATTTAGTTTCTGCTATTTGTTGCAGCTATGCTTAAACATGGATCCTGCTGAAAGACCGTCTTGTAGCCAATTACTCCGACATGCATTCTTTATGAAAGACAATTTTGCTGAGAAATTTACTACAGAGTTAAAGAATAAGATAGCTCGAGAGGTAGCAGATAACCCACTGTTACAAACTTTGGGTGGCACCAAACAGGACAAGGATGCAGATGAGAGAGCAAGGAGAAAAGAAAAGAAAATAAGAAAGGTATGTTTAGAATCTATGGCAGTGTGATTGCACAGTCGTATAAAGATCACTGCCATCCAGCCACGAGGTCCTGGGTTCAAATCCCAGCTCAGCTGATTGTTGAACATTTGTGTGACCAAAGTTGTCTCAGCTTTCCATCCTTACAGCATCTGGTGGGGGCTGACCTGCAGCAGATTTGTGTCCCAACCAGGGAGAGTAGATGACACTAAATCATGTCCCAGCAGCAGCATGGTCGAGCAGTTAAAAGCACTGACTTGTTGCCCGGAGGTTCCAATTTCAAGTCCTCTGCCCGCCAGTCACGTTCAGGTGTAAATAGCCTTCTGGCCAGCCTCCCTGCCAGTTGGGGATTTTATTTGTGACACTGATTAGTAACCTGGAGGTTCCAAGTTCAAGTCTTCTGCCCGCCGGTCATGTTGATTTAAATAGCCTTCAGGCCAGCCTCCCTGCCAATTGGGGATTTTATTCGTGACACTGATTAGTAACCTGGAGTTTCCAAGTTCAAGTCTTCTGCCCGCTGGTCACGTTGGTGTAAATAGCCTTCAGGCCAGCCTCCCTGCCAGATGGGGATTTTATTCATGACACTGATTAGTAACCTGGTGGTTCCAAGTTCAAGTCTTCTGCTCGCCGGTCACATTGGTGTGAATAGCCGTCTGGCTAACCTCCCTGCCAGTTGGGGATTTTATTCGTGACACTGAAAAGCCCCCTTTGAGAGTTGTCATTATGTATTTCTTGTTGTTATTGTTATTGTTATTGCTATTGCTATTGCTATTGTTATTGTTATTGTTATTATTATTATTATTATTTTAATCAGACATAAGCATTGGCTCCAACAGTCCACTTAAGCTCATAAAAAGATAATAAAAAATTATATAATTTTATGTTTAAAAACTGGATCCACTTCGTGCAGTGCTCAAGACGTGTACCTAAAATGGTCTAAACTGGCCCTCAGGCCATATCCTGCTTGGTTATTAAGTTTCAAGATCACACAGCCTCACAAAACTCCCAGGACAACCTCCACAGTTTTATTTTGGTGAAACATTGATTGATCTACATTTGATAACAGAAAAAAGGTGCATTTTATAATCAGTAGGCTCTCAGCTTTGGTAGGTACATCCTTGGTCTACCACTGACGTGTAACTTGATACTGGTCAAATACTCAGTCCAAACAATTTGCTTAACGATATGCCTTATTCATCATTTTTCCTGTTATTGTATGTACTTTTTCAATTACACTTTCTGCATTTTTTTTTTGCCCCGTTCAGGCCTAAAAATTAAAACTGTAACATTTTGGAGACCCTGTCGTTCTTCAGTATAAAATGAAACTTCTATTAGGGTCTCTGAAAACGCTTTTGTTTTTACATGTTTTAGTTTTTCGGCACAAAAGAACTGCAAAAAATCTTAACATCTTCGACGGCCTACAAAATTCTAATGGCATTATTTTGCAAATTGCAAGAATCTTTATCACTACACTTACTACCCTCAAAATTTTTTTTTAGGAGCGTAAAGATTCTAAGGAGCAACAGAAAGACCATAGAGAAACTAAAGAAATGCGAGATTTTGCAAGAGATCACAAGAAACTTGAACTTAAAGATAAAGAAACCAAAGATGCGCGTGACAAGGAATCGAAAGACGTTAGGGATGTCAAAGATCTTTCAAAGAAGTCCAAAGAACATAAGGAAGTTTCAAATGTCGAAAAACTGAATAAAAAACAACCTTTGCCTTCCACTTCACAAAATTCGTCGCTGCCTTCTCACAGTAATATGGCAGCTGCCCACCAGTCGTCGTCGTCCCCACAATCAAACCATTCAGTACACGGTTCTTTTATGACGTCAGGTGCGCCAACTTCTAACATATCAACTTCCTTATATGGAAGTTCAGTCCAGTCGTCGACTGGGACACCTTTAGATACAATAAACGTGGGACCCTCACACGGAAGACAACTGTCTCCAATTGCTTCTAGTAAACAAGAATCTCCCCAGTCTGTGACTTCGCCTGTTGAAGCCGTTTCAACAGCAACACTTACAACTGCAGGGCTGAATGTGACGTCATCGGTTGTTTCGACTCGATCACCTCACACCCCACAGACTATGAATTTGTCTAAAACGAATATAGGATTTGGGGTAGTTACCAGTCCCCATAGTGAATCACCAACAGCGACGTTGGTGCCACCATCTTTTCGGTAAGTTGCTGATGTAAGACGGTATTCTTGTCGAGCGGAGATTTTACAAATCAATTTATTTCTAAGTTGACGCTGTGGGGTAAGTTTTCATTATAACGATTATTTCAACTGAAGGTAGTTTTATTTTTCGGAAACTGAAGATAGCCTGGAAATGTTAAAAGTGTTTTCGCTTGTCTTTATAGCAATAACTAGTCAACATTTTCTCTTCAATGGCGGGACTAGTGCTCAGTTGAACAAAGTTAGTTTTACTATTACTCCAGAGACAAAATTGCTGCACCTTTTCTCATTTTCTAAAGGCTAAATACACTCTTTTATAAGAACGAGGCACAAAGTGGCCAAAGTTTAAAAACAATTGAAGAGCAAACTCACGTGATAACTAGGAAAAATTTTTTAAGTAGAAACTTGACTGAATTTTGTAATTTATCTTAGCAGTACTAAAAATACAAACAGATTCACTGAAATCCGAGATCTAAAGATGCTTTGCACTTCGCCTCAAAATACAGCTGCACTTTATATGTGTTTTTTGAACTGTGCGGCGACGAAAGAGTCGCTTCTCTTTAATTTGCCTTGTTTCCATATATTGCTTTTTTCTTCAATATAAAACTATAAAAATAAAAACAAATTAAGAATAATTTGAGGCCGAAGTTGCCATAAAATAAAGAACAAAGAATCTCGGTAAAATTTACTGTTTCTTATAAATATAACAAAATGTGTAGATCTTCATTAATGTATGAGCTCTGGAAAAAAGTATTTTAAGAACTTATTTGTCCTGTTACAGAGGTGGCACAGAGTCTAAATTCAAGAAAGCTACTCCATCACACTCAACAAAGAAAAACGCCGTTCCAGTCTCAAACCACCATAGTTCTTCTTTGTACTCATCAGATTCAAATTCTTACTTTGATCAGAGAACTTTTAACAACTTTGAATTGAGTTCACGCCATAGTGACATTGGCAGTCGACAAGATAGGAGACAGTCAGTGGAATCTGTGGCTAAGAAAAAACAAGCATCATTAAAAGACAAAGAGAAAGACATCTTTCGATTGAGAAGTGAAAATGAACTTCCTCACTTGCCAGATGTTGTAGGGTTTGAAGGTACGTCTGTGTTCCAATCTCCAGTGTTGCTGCCAGCGAAGAACATAACTTTACTGCGCATGCATGATGGTGGTGATGATACAGCCATAGTGCCCTATTTAGTGGCTGTTTCATTAGCACTAGCACGCATGTGCAGTACAGTTATGTTTATTCATCCTGCCATATCCCACAACCCTTACGCTCTTAGCTTACCTCTTGTTGCCAGTGAGTCAACCGAATAAAGTTGAGAGTTAAGGCCGTGTTACGCGAGTCAACTTGCAGCAACGATTTTCCGCGCAACACTGTGTCGCGGAAAATCTTCCCCGTGTAACAGGTCACGGGGGACGATTTTCTGCGCAACAGTGGACTGGCGCAACATGTTGCGAGTTTTTGAAGTGGTTTCAAAAACTCGCAACACAACACGCAACGGAAAATCGTCGTTGCAAGTTGACTTGTGTAACACGGCCTTTAGGCGATGCGGCAATATCATAGAGATGATGCAGAAGAGTGATTAGAAGAGATAAATAAAAACAGCGCGACCAACGTTCGACGAGAACGTTAGATTTGATGCAATGCGAAAAGTTTTCAATTGTCTAACTGCCATTTGTTTATACTTGTTAGCACTTTGCGCTAGCTCATTTAGTTACTTACTTTCAAAGCAAATAGCATATTAACAAAATATGTCAGTCAAAAACCATAAAAAATCCTGAAGTTGTCTTCATGTTATCTACGAAGACTGTAAGTAGTTAGGACTGTACCCTCGTTCAGGCCTGCTGGTTTCTTTCTCTTGAACCGTTTAAAAAACTTGGGGTCGTTTTTACTGAATACGCCCCAGATACTCCACAAACTGTTAACAGAAAGCTGTCCACTTAAGGGGGAAATATAGTAAAATACGTCATTTTTGTCAAGAATTGAGACATTTTGGCTGATATCGCAGTGCAAAATTGGAAATTTCCAATTTGCCATCATATGGTCATAGATCGGTAAATGAGAAGAACTCATAAATAGTTTGAGATTTTTCGGGGAGGTTTAAGGGGGGAAAAAGCTGCGGGGGGAAAGCTGTTGATTTAGAGAAGTTTTAGTTTTAGTGAATTTTAGGGACGTTTGAAATTTCTTTCTTGGAGTTGATATTTAATGGACAGATGCCAATCCGTCCTCTAACCAAAGCTACACCTTCCATCTGTTAGGAGCAACGGTTTGGCATCCGTCCTCAAATTTTTTTCTTTCCATATCCTCCTTCACTTCTCTCAACCAACTGCCTAAAATGTGACTATAATCCGCCTTTAATGTAACCCAGTTCATAGAAGAGATTTACAGGGTTGTCCACGACTTCAAGAGTTCATGGTAAATTTCTAATAGTATAGCCGCCTAGATCAGTACTGAAGACCGGTAGAATGGCTGCGATAGGAAACATGTTAACACAATCAT
Organism: Palythoa heliodiscus; assembly: GCA_025403565.2. Lineage (NCBI taxonomy): Eukaryota > Metazoa > Cnidaria > Anthozoa > Zoantharia > Sphenopidae > Palythoa > Palythoa heliodiscus. Next base: position 1,116 of record JAOBYJ020382060.1, on the reverse strand, counting down.
TTGCTTGGAAAACGTAGTTGGAAAAACTCCTTAAAAGGTTTTTAACGCCAGTTTAGCGTGCTTCTGGCTGTTGAGATCAGCCTTGTCTTCAGCTGTAACCTGCCGATATTTAAAGTGCAAACCTCAAACGAGACACTGGATCAGTATAGTTCAATTCCAGCTACTACCAAGTGGTTGTATTCACTGTAAAGAAATTGTGTTTATTGAACCAATGGAAGTCTTTGATACTGTTATTGTTCCCTTACAGCTAAGAATAAAACTGGCAAGGCAACGAAGAAAACCTCGATATCAATTATGCCTCACATCACGAGTTTACAACCGTTTCAGAATGGTCCGTCACACCACCAGGTCAGTCGATTCTTTATGTTGGTTTGTTGTTTACTCAAAATGACAAAATTTTTCAACACTGAATTTATTTTTTATTGTACCCATTAATTAAAAATTGGATTATTTTACATTTTTTTTAGTTTTACTGTACACGGTTCGTACTCCACGTGGAATTCCTTGAATTTCGGGATTTTTCGTTCCAGGCCTGGGATTCTCTGAAAACTGTTTTTTTAGAGCAACCTGGAAAAATGCTTGAATCTTGATGCAACCAGTTAGTGTAGTTTGTGCCGATAAAATGGTTTTATACATAATTTTTGTTTTTTACATAATAAAAAGCTCTCGATTGTGAATCGCATTCGGACCTCGGAGCAGTGTTGCCGTACACATCCACTCCCATCCCAACCTGAAGATACCTTTTCAGCACACCTTGAAATTACCTGGAAAAGTCCTGGAATGTAACTTTAAACCCTGTTTGTATCTTCTAGTTTTAGAAGTAAAAGTACTTGAGTTTTAGTATGGACAAGAAGTATTTTGAAAATGTTACCATAAACAAAAATTGCATTATTTGTGCATGGTCGGGGTTGCATTAAAGTAAATGCCCCGCCTTATAAACGAACTCACACGGAGTACTAAACAGTAGTCAAAAATATCATCCAATCAGAATATCCAGCTAGTCACTGGTGATTAACCCTATTCAGACTGGGCTTTTTCGGGGTTCCTCAGACTGGGGGGAGGAAACAACCCGCGGCTGTAACTCAGGAACCGTTAAAGATATTGCAGTGATATTTT
>JAOBYJ020381092.1:0-13010 GCA_025403565.2 Palythoa heliodiscus | reverse complement strand
GTTCGTAACCAGTCACACTGTGTGTGCCGTTCTCTACAACAGGGTTCGTAACCAGTCACACTGTGTGCCATTCTCTATAACAGGGTTCATAACCAGTCACACTGTGCGTGCCGTTGTCTACAAAAGGATTCGCACAGATTTTGGACAGCAAAATTCCACCCTATTTCCAGACATTTTCTAGATCTTTGCCCCAATTTCCAGACCTAAATTTAGTTCAGTAATCGTTTCAGACAAAAGTTTTACAAACGGATATCGTTTCTATTTCCTGTGTTGTGTGTCCTAATTTTAAAAATGCTATGAGTGGAAGTTGATTTTAGGATCACACTTTCAATTCAGAGCATACGTATCTCTAAAGAGCTGCTTTAGTGAAATCAATGGGTGTATTTTGTACCTTCTTTCACCTGAACTCAAGCAGAGAAAATCCAGATTTTTTTCGGCCATTTGCTTAATCTTCCAGATTTTTTCCATACTTTCCGAAAATTTTTTGGATTCCAGACTTTTTTCCAGTTTTCCAGCCTGTGTACAAACCCTGCTACAACTAAATAACGGCGGGAAATACACGGGCGGCAAAACAGCAAATTCACAAAACGCGCACGGGACTCATCTTATTTTTATCTTTTCTTTGACGTGTAAGTGGTTTAATTTACTGGTGAATGAACCAATGACGAAACATAACAAAGCATTACGAAAAAAAAGTTATTTTAGGGAAGTTGAAACACATTTTTTGTGCAGTTATGTTTTTGCAATGTTGCAACTTTGAAATAAGATATCGTTGCCATGACTTCCAGTTCAAATTAATTGCTCTAAGCAGTCAAACAAAGAAAAACTTGGCAAACGACTGATTCAAACAAAAAATTCGGTGAAAGCCCAATCTATTTAATATATACGTGGAACCCTACAAGACTGGCCTTTTTTTAATGTCACTTCCTTCAAACAAAATATTTCTTTTTCAAAAAACTAACAAAATAGTTATATAAAATTCAGTATCGATATTAAAATATACTTATCTATATCAAGGGAGTCGAATAAACATGAGTACAAAACTGAGCAATGCTGCTTACAGAACACAGTTTCTTGGATGTCTGGATACATCCAGAACCGTCAGTCTTAATGCAGCATCCGGTTTCGGCCTCTATGTCTTTCTCTTTCTTGATCGCGTTCATAAGAATGGTGTCCACTCGCATACATGGCGCATATTTGGCTCCCAGGGTAATCAGCGATTTCTAGAATACAACAACAAAATTAATAACTATTCACAGACATGGCACAGATTAATATCTCTCCACGCAAAAACGATCCATAAACGCTCATTTTTTTAAAACGGTTTTCGAAATGACTATTTTCGTAAATGTTTGCCTGTCTTCGTCGTGGGGACACTCATAAGCGCTTATTTTTTGTAAACACTAGATGATGTAACTCGTTTCTAGTCCTTTTTGAGCAGCGAAAAAATTGGTGGATGTAATACGCATGTTCACATCGTTTAAATCAAACGCAAATTCTTTCAAATACGACTCTTTACTCGTCTGCTACTTTTGGTACAACAGACTTCAAAACGAAATCCCAATTCTGACTCCAGTTAATAGTTTCCCTCTACTAACTATGATCTGACGTAGCAGCTTCTAGTCATGAACATAAAGAGGGTTATTTTTTTAAATAAACAGTTGTAAATGCTAAATAGTAACGTTACCAAACTCATTACCACATAACTACTGCTGACATAAACTTCACGAGCCAAACAAAACCTACATAACTCATATCTATTCATTTTGTATTTGGCACAAGTGTTTTCTCATGTCAAGTTTCCAGATCAAATTACCTACATGTAATTGAGATCATGCTGAGAAAAGCACCACAAAGAAACCATTTTATAGCTTTTACATATTCACACATAGGGTAAATAAATTAGTCTAATGGTATAGTACACCAAATAAAAGATCCAGAATTAAAAGTAATAATAGCAAACCTGATCAGGGCCAATCCAAAAGTTATCTGGCTCTGCATCTTCGATGCGCTCTGAGACAAGGCCTCCTCCTCGACTTCGTTGTATCTAAGAAACATGTTTGCAAGAACAAAGATGAGCAACTGGATGTCAGCTTTAGTAATCTTAAGAACAATTATTGAAAAAACAACAACTAGCATTCTTAGTGTTTAGTGAAAGGAACACTTACCACATCAGCACGCTTTGTTTTAGTGAAGCCTATTGGTGCAACTCCATACAGAGACAGTGTCACGATCAGAACAATGACTTGAACAAAGGACACCCAGTACGTAAAGTAGGGCCTATAAACAATCACAATTAAAGCAGTCAATTGAACTGACTCTTGCTAAAGACAATTGATGTGTTGTTCTCTGGAAGCCACTCAATCACTAACAATCAAAACAGCAAAAATAAAAGTGAAATAATAATAACAATAATAATAACCAACAATAACAACAAAATAACAATAGCAACCTTGTCTATATTGTCTGGCTGCCGACAGAATTTACCAACTACGTAATATTTAGATAAGGAGTTTCAGGTTAATAAAAATAATTATTGTGACAGATTTTGTAGCGGGATTATAAATTAGCAGTGACGTTATGATACGATCTTTGCGGTTAGAAACGTAATTTAAGTAATTGCAAATGAGAAGCTTGAAAAAAATTAAAAAAACGGTGCAGTGCTGTATCAGAGCTTCCCTGTTGCGGCGAGCAAATGCTCTCGCTCACCATCGCTCACGCAAAATTGACCTGGAAAGAACGATAAACCACTCAGCTACTCGCCAAATATCGCTCGCCTTACTGGAAAATACAGTAAAAGTTGTTTTTTGAGATTCGTCTTTTAAGATTAATATTTTTGTCATTTGCTTTTGTACTAAGACTGTGAAAATGGAATATAACAGAGAAAATTTGGGATATGCAGTAGTGTCTTTTCTGGTATGTTTTAAAAGCTTACTCAGTAGGAAAAATCGCTCTCCTCAACAGCTTCTCTTTTTTTCACTCGCCAAGAAATTTCAAATGACAAGCACTGCTCTACCAACTGAGCTCAAAAGTGTAAAACAAACTTTTAATTAAGATAACTTGAAGTGAAAACATCAGTCAAACCTGTGATCTGTTATGTGTTCCAGTTGTTTTCTCAGGTCACTTGTGAGGCGTTTCCTCCTGATTGTTCTGTTAAGCAGCCTCCCCACCAGACCCTTCCCGTACTGCCTCCTGTTAGCATTCTTAGGCTTTGGTGGCCTCACAGCAATTCTATGTCCACGGGTACTCGTTGTACTGATTTGACGAGCTACTCTTCTGTTCAGTCACAAAACCAAAACACATAATTTACAATGAAGAAAACTCTTGCATTTATGATAAAAAGACAACAAGTATTATTTCGTGTTCCTGCAGAATTCAAGACCTTTTTAAGAATTTTTAAGACCCAAACTTTAACAATGCTCCACTTGGTGAAACTTGTGACTAAACTACAAAGGACTTAGTGCAAGAAAAAGTGTCAACAAAAAGTTTTAAATTATGACCAGAGAAAAACACTTCTTATTCAAAAGAAATTTAAGACATTTTAACACCTAAACAAAAAACTTTGCTATTTCAAAATCTTTTCAAAGCCTTAAAAGCTCGAAAACAAAATTTAAAAGACTTTTTAAGGATCTGTGGCAGCCTGTATTTATGACTTACAAAGAGTTGATTACATGGCATAAAGTATGAAAAATTATGATTGACGTCAGAGGGTGACGTCAGAGTCCATAGTCCACCTCTGTGAGAAATTTAACTCAGGCTGGGTGATCACTGATGGAGAATAAATTATGATAATCAAAAAGATTAGTAATGATTGAAAAGGTTTTCTTATGTTGAAGGAAGCTTTACGATATATAGTGAACTGTCCTGTGAGTTCAGGGTTGGCATCTGTATGATGTACAATAAATTGCCAAATATCCACAAAAAAAGAACTTTGTCATTACAAGTTTTTGCTGTGTCTATAACTTAACTTTTCCTTTCTTGGCAAAATAATGCAATGGACAAAATCCAGTTGTTCAATCAATTCATTCCAGCAACCAAAGAGTTTCAAATACAGTGTGCCTAGGAGGTTACTGGGGTCAAACTGCATGGAAAGTAAACAGTTTGCTAACTTAAACAATATATGACAGCTGGGGAATTCCCAAACTCTAGATTTATGGCAATCGTTACTTGTCAAGAAATTTTTATCTAGTGTCAATCAAATAATAATGGCTCTACATCACCTGCTATATTAAACATAATTAATAATAATTTATTATCAGTTAATCATTGTCATATAAATCATTCTGTAAGCAAAACCTACTGGGGCAATGGAGGTCCTTCAACTTCATCTTTTTCAAAGGCCTCATCAGCTGGTCCCTCTGGCTTTTCTTCTTCAATTTTAGGTAGAGCTATATCATGCAGTGCTTGCATGCTGAGCCGATTTCGAGGTGCAAAGTCAAAAAATACATCATCATCTTCCTAAAGGATTAAAAAGTAATTTCATATTTATTTTAATCATAAAGCCTGTGTAGATGACAGGAAAGTGCTGCACTCTCTGCCTTTAGAGACGATTTGAACAGTTACTTTCTCATGAAGGGCTTATTAAAGCATTTTTAACCTTAAAATCAATAAGCAACAGTGAATTCACTTTTTTGTGGCTTTGCAAAAACTTGAAATTTGACCATGGTGCAATTTGTTGATCTTGTATTGGTTCAATCTTTGTAAGATTGTGAGTGATAGCACAAGGAATCAGTGTAAAAATCTCAACACCAGGGAGACAAAAAAACTTACAATGCAATTAGTCAACAGCGAGTAATAATTTAGGTCTAGTAAAATGGTACAAACATACATAAATGAAAAGAGATGACAAAGATCAAAAGAAAGAATCATGCCTTTTTGAGGGTTGATTGAGGTAAAGTTTTTTAGTTTAGCCTTTATTCTGTCTCCACCAGTTGACAAAAACTCTCTTTTTAGAATCTTTGAATGTTTGTAAGCTAAATCCTTTTAAGAGCCCAAGTGGTCCATTCGAGCTGACGCTTATCTCCGGTTTCCGTATTGTTAAGCGGATGAGAGTCATTGACTCCCAACTTTGGCGGAAAAGAAGGTCACACAAACAACACTTGGCAGGGCCAGGATTTAAACCTGGGACCTTGTGGTTGGAAGGCAGAGATCTTACCACTGCGCCAACCACGCTTTGTACCATTTTAAGAAAAACTATCAGTATACGGAATCAAAAATACTGAACATAGTGTATATTAATTTACACGAGTGCCATCATTTAACATCACCCAAAATAATTATGCACCACTATTCCAGGGTGTGACAATAGCCTGAGCATAATAGATTTCATATCCAGCTGACAGATGCAAATATAACAAGAAAATGACTTCGATAAACATTGTTACCTAATATTTGAGTTAAAGATGAACAAGATCTTGATAAAGAGTTAATATTTTGGATCAGTGTCTTCAAACCATTATCAAAACTAGATGATTTATGCAAGCCAGTATTGAAGTGGTTAATATTAAAAGAGTAGGTGTAGAAAATCTTACTCATGTAGATTTGCGATTGTTTAATTTATTGTTTTAACTAATGTATTTTCTATTGTTTATTTTTCTAACTTACTATTTTAGCCCTTTGCTTGTTTGCATAAATTGTCTAGTTTTAATAATGGTTGGAATTTTGACAAATCGAAATATTAATACCTTTAGTTATTAAGATCTTGCTCATCTTTAACTTAAATATAATAGATTCCCTTGGCGGGCTACTGCTGACATTTCTTTTCTAGGTTGCCCATCATGCTACTAAAAACATATTAGTCTTTTTTTTATTTGCAAGCATTAAAATAAATTAATGATAAAGCTATAAAGGCAATTTGTCACCAAAATTTATCTTGTTTATCGGTACTTCAAAAAGAGGATTTCAGGCTAACTCCAGGTACATTATCAAGTTTTTGTTTTCCTAAGCAACTTGCGAGCCCAATGCACAACTTTAGGGTCCCATTTTTACAGCAGTTAACTCACCCGAGGCCACTATAAATTAATTCTGTTGGATCACTGAAACAAAGCCAATACTTACCCTGCTTTATCAGTAAAATATTCCAAAAATTGCTCTAACTTCTACATAATTTATATAATTGTATTGATTACTAGATAGCTCAACGTTTTTACTCAACAAATTCCTGCCCAAGATTTCAGCCTGATTACAAGAAGTAAAATGCAGAGTCTGTCTGAAGTGAATTTGCGATGAGTGGTTTTAATTGAGAATAGTTTTAGAGAGAGAGTGCTAAAAATGTCTCAAGTGAACTAGAGTTGTTTTAACTGGGGAATTGGCATAAAAAAAAATTTTTTTATTGGACAGCTAAATTTTTAAATAGACAACTATAAAATTTGACTAGCTTCCCCAGCTGGATTGTTTGAAATTAGATTAATATGCTATGCTTTGATTTGTTGGCTGAAAGGCATGGAATGTTGGCTTGAATAGCTATGGTGTCGTGTTGTTTATAGGTCGGAATTTATCAAGTAATGAAAAGGATGGTATTTTCTTAAATCTTTATTTTCATTTCTCCTATGATCTTAGGTTTTGGCCTAAATGTTTCCAAAACAGGATTCATTTAAATTTGGTCTGGCCTAACTCCATAAGAAAATGACGAAAACGTCTTTACCTCTTCCTCCTCAAAACTTTCAGCTTCTTCAACTACCGAATGTGGAGCAAAACTTCTTCCCACCTCTAATAATGAACTCACTGGTTTCTGTTGTGCATCACGAATCTAAAAAGACACAATCAGTTATATTAAAATGGGAAAAGAAAAGAAATACTACATTCCATAGTGCAAATACAATATTATGGAACGCTAATAAAATTATTATTTTTATTATTATTATTATCTTTATTATTAATATTATTAATATTATTATTACTATTATCATTATCATTATCATGATTATCATTATCATTATCACTATCATTATCATTATCATTATCATTACTAGAAAAGTTAAGGGTTTGAAAAAAGAAAACTATAGGCCTTTTCACGGTTTTTGCTGCCACTTTGCCAAGCAGCAAGAAATCAAGAAGCATTGTTACAAAACTTTGTATATTTACTGTAAATCTTTCACACCTGAAACAACAAAAAACAGGACTCCCATCTTTTTGCTGAATCTCTGAATCTATGCTTCTTGGAGATTCTTGAAAGGTTAGTGCATTTCCTAATTTTGTAAGAATAATCAGACACAACCAATTGATACTACAATGTTGATTGTTTTTATTGCCTACTAGACAAAATAGAGGTCAAATCCATGGCAAGGTCTATTCTCAACACCGGACAATTAAGAAATCTCTAATTCTAGCAATAATTATTATAACAAAAAAAACAATCCCTACCTTATCCATACCAAAAATTTCTTTCAATATTTTTTGGCAAATGTTAACAAGTGGTTAATAAGCCATAGAGGTTTGAATAAAAGCAGGGGATTTGAAAAGTCTTAAAATTAATACAGGGGATGAGAAAGGGGATGGGGGTGAAGGAATCACTTACCAGGCTACCAGATTTAAGTCTGCTGCGGAGTCCATTCCATGCCATTCTAGCAACTGACTCACGACGACTCAGAGTGCGAAACAGGGTTGGGTCAGAACACTCATGAAAGCTACTAAGTGATCCTTTAACCGATGGTGGCTGGGAAGGCCCTGCAGCTGGTTGGCCGTCCACAGCATCATCATTAATAAGTTTGCCGTAACGCTTACTGAAGTGTCTTTGTCTTCTGTGATTCCATTTCTTCTGAAGGTTAATGTGGTCTTCGTCACAATCACCAAGGCCTAAAAACTGTTCTGTACCATGGATAATTTTCCTGAAATCCATCAAATATTTAGTCAAATTACAGGATGATTTTCGTGTGGTAGTTAGTAGTTTCTTTTATGAAACCTTCAGATAAATAGCTTCCTGCATACAGATACTGTATACTGTTCAGGGCAATCAACTTTTATTTTTTTCTACCTGCCTATTAGATAAGAGAGACTCGAGTTTTACTTGTCTGAAGGTCACTTGTCCAATGTTGCTTTAGAAACATTGTAGATTTAGTTCTTTCCTTAGCTCTATGCCTATTAAGCTTACAAATTAGACACCAGAAAATTAATTACCAACAAACATCTTTCATTGAATCAAAGACAATTAATATTTTCAAGAATATTTTCAGGCTTAAACAGGCAGAAAAATATGAATACCTAGCATGGGTATGAAAAACAATGTTCTTATAAAAAAAGAATTGCTGCACCTCATTCTTGCTGAGAGCTTCTGATACATATCAAATTGCAGTACACCCCCTCAATAATTCAACAGAATGACAAGCAAAGACAATAAATATTGGCACAGGCAATAAATTTTCATATCATCAATTTGATAAAGGTAAGCATAAATTCTGCTGAATAAATTAAACTAAACTAAACTAGCATTTAAAGGTAATTTCTTTTATTTTATTTTTGGATCTATCGCCTTAGGAAGGCCCCAAAACAAAAGACTTATAAGTGAAGTAAACTAAGGTAACCTTAAATATGTTGATAATGGTTTCCAAAGCAGAAGTGATTGCTACCTAAGTGTAGTGGAAATTGTATCCTTGCCAATATTAATTTTATCCTGTTTCTTTTTTTTTGAGAGGAGATATTAAAGTGTAGTGTCATTCTTCAGAAGTTTCCTCCACTACTTTAACTGCTATCTTGGTCAAAATAAACAACAAACCTCAAAGGACTTCTAAGTTACTAAAATGCTGTCTTTAAAGTTATGGAATGTTAAACACAGCATGAGTTACTATAACGTTCAAGTGACCCTCAATGTCTTGGCTCGATTTTCTATGCACTCCAGATCACGGGCAACGAGATCTCTTGCTGATAAAATTAACACAGGCAAGTAAAACTATAGTATAACCAGAGGAACAAATCGGGACTGTTTTGATTCAAAGAGGGATTCATTTAAAAATTACACTTTAACTGCAATGTCCTTAACTATGGCTGATCAAGTGTAGTAAATATAAAATATCCCTGTTCTTTACAGTGAATTATTATTCAGTCTTGAATATGTGGAAGCAAGGGAGGTTTCATTTTTCGTTTTTTGATTTTGGGGTACGTCCTCTTATTTGGTAATGAGTAAAAGAATAAAATATCATTCTAAACTATAAGTAACAGTCCTTACTGTTCAGCTGACATATGGCAATAGCATTCCACTTTCGGCTCTTCATAAATGTTTAAGGTACAGTTGCTTGCTCAACCAAATCGTTCCCAACTTCGAATATTTTCATGACTTTTAATATCGTTTCAGACTATACATAGTGGCGGTAGAAGCAATTAATCACGATATTGCAAGCAAGCTCAAAATATCTGTCATTGCAGAATAAATTTGTGAGACGTTGTAACTTCCGAGAAAATAACGTAACACTGTACACATAAGAAATAACAAAACTTCAGCATATCAAAACTTTATACTGTACATTTTAACTTAATAGCAAATGAAGACCATTTCGGTTTTGGCTTAATCCACATGTTCTGATCACGTATATTTTATGGTTGAACGAGTAGTAAATTTGAAATAGATAAAGACACAGTTGTTTTATATAATTAACATGGAAACGCAAGTTTGCGGGGCGAAATACTCAAAGTAGAAAATGACGATTCGATGATGCTAAAACCAGCTACAAATCCTGTAACCGGAAGTGCGCAAAGTTTATCACACCACAGAAAAAGCAAAAAGTTTTTAACAGTTATTTTTTGCAAGATCAGAAGAGTATTTGAAAGGATTCTGCACCCCTGATATATGCAAACACGCTTAATATGTATATTTTTCGAGTATACATTTGAATGGCTACTTAGAAATGCGGATTAATATACTTACTTTCTTAACGTTTGAACACGGTTTAGTTTATTCGTACTACCAGTCTTTGGTTGATGTTCAGTCGATGGTGAGGGAAGAGACTGTACAGATCCTGCCGGAGTCAGTCCCGACTGTGGGTCGTGGCTACGCAAACACGACCTGAATAACGGCCTAAAAGTATATGAAACTGGTCAAGCAGTCTGCATTTAAACAAGTACTTTAATGTTCTTTATCCGTTTTAAAGTAATTTACTAGCAAGTATTCGAAATTATACGTGATATTATAAATAAGTTGAGAAATCAAAGTTGAATGTCATGACGTGAATCGGAGATCAACTGGTCATCAATCACTTCAAAGTCCTCCTTGTCGTATCATTCGGAGCTTGCCAAATTCCATAACACTCGCAACGTTGCAACTTAAGAAAACACCAGATACACACCTTCCACTCGATTCATCTTTTGCTTTTTCTTCGGACGAATTTGATGTGTATCTACCAGTAGGATCACGTCCTTGCTCCATTTCTCGTTGACGCTTTCCGCTTCCCCATCTTTGCATCGGATTGCACGTGGTTTTTTCATCGATGGATTCAAGCGATTCACAATACTCCGGCTCCGTTGTTGGCTGATACGCACTTGTCATTTTTGAAGATTGTAAAAGAGTTTTGGAACAATGGCAAGAAATATATTTCAAGCAAAAACTGCTAAGTGGACATGTTTGTTATAAATTCCTGCAAATACCGTTCCATCGCGGGCTCAGTTTCCGGCAACACTTCCAAATGACGTCATCTAGACACGTTTTTGGATTAAATCACTGTATGGGACTGCAATACTATCCAATAACTAACAGGTGGAAGTTCCAGCAAATGTATCCTGCTTTGAGTCAGTTCTGTGAATGATGTCAGCCATAACAGGAAAAGCAAACAGGGCTCTTGGCTTCATAAGGAGAAACTTACATATATTAAAACTGTCCAGAAGATGTTAAGAAACAGGCGTACCATTCACTCGTCAGGCCACACCTTGAATCAGTGCAAGCTCTGCATGGAACTCCCACATACAGAAGAATATAAAAGCAATCGAAGGGGTTCAGCGCAGGGCTGCACGGTTTGTGAAGTGTTGTTATCAAGGTGAGGTGGGAATTGTGACAAGGATCTGGAGTGGCCGACACTTCAACAGAGAAGAATGGAAGCAAGACTGATCAATTTTTACAAAGCCATGAACAGGAACATTGCATTAGAATTTCCCCCTCGAATACAACCCAAACGGCGGGCAACAAGATCGTACCATGCAAAGAGTCTTATTCAGCTAAGCTGTAGAACAAATCTGTTTCAAAACTCCTTTTTCCCTAAGACTACCAGGGACTGGAATGCACTGTCTGAAACTGAAAGGGCATTGATGGCCTCATCCGCAGAGGTATTTGCTGCAGTATTGAAAGAATACACCGCTGATTCTGAATATCAATATTTTTTATTATATATTTTACCATTAGTTACACCAGCAGATCACTGCACGTAATATTACATTATATTATACATTGCACACACCACAAGGAAAATTTTTCGGTAGTGGGGCGTACTTAATTATGCATGCAAACTCATCAATTATTTATGTATTTTCTTTATTATTGCGGACAATGAAGAATTCCCTCGTATAATACAGACATTAATAATATTAATCTCCCTTCCTGAATGCGTAATTCCGAATTTTAGTGAAAAAAAAGTCTTTTCTTTTTTTTCCACTCGTCCTTTCTCGCTCTCCGACGCTCTCCCTGTAGCTCTGACCCAGACTCTTTCAATATTCTGCATCTATCCCAGTCCCTCTCATTTTCTACTTTCTTTTTTTCTTACCTGAGACTGAGACGAAAATTTATAATTTTATTTTCAATTCTTTACCACAAAATCTTACAAATTATATATGTTTTCCGATACACAGTATAATAACATGTACATACGGCATTACATTTAGAATTAACTACAAGTTTTATTTCTTGTTATACGTTACCTGACAACGGCAAAAAATAAATGAAATTAATATAAACTACACATCAAGTTAATGTCCGTCAACTATACAACAAAAATTTAATCGTAAGACTTCGAAAACCCGCTGCGTTACTTTATTAAATAAACGAAAATACAACTCGAATTCATTTCACGCTGTACACGATTCACTGCCTCCATAGGTGCGAAGGCATTGTTTTGACTAAACAATGAAACTGCATGCATAAATAAATACGCTCCACTGAGAAGATATATATGCCACCACAAGCACTGAACTACATCCACGGTGATTGGGCTTCCCGTTGTGCATTACTGGTTTACATTTAGATTTAGAAGGGGGGAAGGGAAGGGGGGGAACGGCTGAAAAAGAGGGGTTTATATCAAACTTAGACAGTACCCCCCTCCAAAACAAAAAACAATAGTTCTAACCCCCTCTGTTATGTTAAAAATACCTTTATATTGTCGGCTACTGTTAGCGTACGCTTAACTTAATTGTTCGATGCCGTCGTCTGGAACAAATAGTACCTCATATAAATGTTCAACAAAGCCATCCATTTCGGAGTCATCTGAATCCAAATCAGAGTTGTTTTCGGAAGTTCTTGTGTGAGAATCAGAGTCGTATTTGGAATTACTGGAGAGAAGTTCTGTGTCACTGTCATTGGAACTATTTCTTTCGGTGCTTCATGTTCTATTGATCAGTTTAATTAACTGCTAACTAAATCCTTTTCCAAGCCAAGTGGCCCATTGAAGCCGGTGCTTATCTCCGGTTTCCGTAGTTTTAAGCGGATGAGAGTCAGACTCCCCCTTGGCGGGACACTAATCCATCGCCGGTTAGCCCCCAGCAGGTGAAAAGTTGAGTCAACTTTGGCGGAAGAGAAGGTCATACAAATGTTCAACGCTCGGCAGCTCCGGGATTTGAACCCGGGACCTTGTGGTGGGAAGGTAGAGATCTTACCACGTACACTGCGCCAACTACGCCGCCGTTTAATTAACTAGAAGACGGGTTAAAATTGATCAGTTGTGATTTTGCTTTTTATTTTGATCGAATATTTTCAATAATCGTTTAACACTGTTTATATTGATATTTGTTACAGTGATGTATGTATTCAGAATCTTTTATTGCTTATTTACCTTTCGAATAAAACTTAAGCCTTCCCCCCTCCGTCAAATGAGTGATTTTAC
>JAOBYJ020380194.1:4143-15013 GCA_025403565.2 Palythoa heliodiscus | reverse complement strand
TCGTCTTTTGTCTTTGGTGTCTCTAGGGAGTGGGTGAAACCCAAGAATTTTGATGATTTCTTTTGTTTAGGGCACCAGCATGGCCGCTTCGTATATTGTTTTTGGCGTCTCTAGGGAGTGCGTGAAAACTAAGAATTAAAGTACTCAAGTCAGAACTGGACAAGAAAAAACAGAAACTGTTCCAAAGGAAGAACGAAGTTGGGATGTCGAGAACAAGGGTGCAATCTATTTCTAATACCATGTTCGAATTTTATGTTTTAACCTCAATTTTTTTTTAGTTTGTTCGGGTGTGGGGGAGGCACACGAGAGAAGGGGCTTACTAGAAACTTGAAGCTCCAGGGAGGACATATATGTGAGGGGGGCCCACTAGAAACTTGAATATTTTTGTTTTTCGGCCATTCAATTTCAGAAGGAGAAGCAAACAAACAGCGATTATAAACATTATCACTGCAGGACAATGTATGGTTTAAAAATATAAAACTTAACGTTTCGTATGCTACAGCATTCATCTTCAGAAGTGACGGTTTAAACTATTATACAGAGATTTTGTTAAAAATAAAGAGAAGTACTGGTGACTAGGTAAGAAAGTATAAACAACATAAATACTTCCGGTAATTAATTAATTAATTTATTAATTAATTATCTTTCTTACCTAGTCACCAGTGCCTCTCTTTATTATAAGTATAAACAACATGAATACTTCCGGTAATTAATTAATTAATATCTTTCTTACCTAGTCACCAGTGCCTCTCTTTATTTTTTAAAAAAACCTCTGTATAATAGTTTAAACCGTCACTTCTGAAGATGTATGCTGTAGCATACGAAACGTTAAAGTTTATATTGTATTTTTTAAACCATACATTGTCCAATGATAATGTTTATAACTGCCGTTTGTTTGCTTTTCCTTCTGAAATAGAAACTTGAAGCTCCAGAGAGAGGGACGTATTAGATAGGGGGCTTATTAGAAATTTAAAGCTCCAGGGGGCATAATAGAGAGGGGGGCTTACTAGAAACTTGAAGCTCCGGGGGGGACATATTAGAGACGGGGGCTTATTAGAGCGTTTACGTAAAATATCATACATTTTCTTTCATTTATATGAAAGCTTTTTCGTTTCTTGGTGCATTTTCTAATCTACTATCCGGCCTTTTAGACGAATCGTTTCTCCTTTCCAAGGTTTTTACATTTAAAACATCTTTACTTAATATACGCAAAACCCTTCACACAAGATGTAAGACTATACAATATATAATTTTAGATAAAACTTTTCTTCGTGATACGAAACGATCATTAAATTGGCTTGATTAAAAACGTTACACAAATCGCGGTAACAAACATTATAGAACAACGCATGTTATGGATTTTCAAGTATATTTTAACTTAACCGCGTTTCCAATGTTACGACATACATCTTCAGAATTGATCGTTACACAACAAATTTAAAACAGGATACGGAATACTGGTAAATAATTAATTACAAAATTAATCTCATTTGCACTCTCACCCACCGTTGCTTCCGTATTTGCTCATCACCTTTTTTGTTACAGTCTAGTTTGAATGATGTTAAACATCTTTTATTACACAACGGTTATCCCAAGGCTGTTATTAATTACAATATTAATCATGTTATTAACAAACACCAAACAGACCTAAAGAACCTTACCCAGAAAAGAAATTTTTGTTGTCTTGCCCTTTTTAGGGTTACAAAGCAGAGCAGTTTCGCAACAGCTTAAGTTTTGTGTTCGTAAGTTTTACAGTTGTTTTGACCCTTCTTTTATGTCTAAAATAGTTTACAAAGGTTGTTGCTGGGACTGTGATGAACTTTTGCATCGGTAAAACCAAGCGCAGATTACATGATAGAAAAACGGAACACTTTAAAGCATTAACTAATAATAATGGTCAGTTTTCAGCAATCGCCAGTCACATTAGTTCGACAGGTCATCGTATTAAGTGGGATCACTTCCAAATTTTAGCTTCTAGTTTTTCTGATCTACATTGTAAAATTAAAGAAACCTTATTGATCCGAGATTTAAAGCCTGCCATGAATGTTAATATTGGCAGTGAAAATCTTTTTCTTTACCAATTTGTTACTTATTTACTAGTTACCAGTTCCGCATCCTGTTTTAAATTTGTTGTAATTTAGTCTAACGGTCACTTCTGAAGGTGTATGTCGTAACATACTAAACGTTAAGTTGAAATATATTTGAAAACCCACAACATGAAGAGAAACCTAAAGATAAAATCTCCAGCTCTGAAGGCTATTGCTTACAAGCGTCTTGTTCGCCCAACACTGGAGTATTCTTCAACTGCATGGGACCCATACACGCAACAGAATATTGATAAGATTGAAATGGTTCAACGAAGAGCAGCCCGCTACACCTTAAACCGATATGGAAAGACGGAAAGTGTCACAAACATGCTAGATGAGCTGGGCTGGGACACTCTTGAGAAACGTAGGAAAAAGTCTAGGCTGGTTGTGTTTTATAAAATCCAAAATACCTTGTTAGAAACTGATTACAGTACATTTCTTGTACCAGTCCACCGCCCCAGTAGGCATTGGCACAGACACGTTTACAGGGTGCCACAATCGCAAACTAACTATCACAAAATGTCTTTCCTCCCAAAAACAATAAGAGACTGGAACTGTCTGCCAATTGAAGTAGTTCAGGTAACATCTGTTTCTTGTTTTCGCGAGAAATTGGACGCTGTAATTTGAACTTTTATAATTAATGTATTTCTGTGTTTGAGAGTGACCATTTTTTATTTTTACTATTTTATTATTTTTTCCGCTGACCACCCTTGGAAAAAATCGTCTTGTTTGACGGAGTGCAAGTAATAGGTAAATAAAATAAATAAGTAAATAAATAAACATGCGTTGTTTTATAATGTTTGTTTCCGCGGTCTGTTTAACGTTTTTAATTAAGCTGAGATGGCCGAAAAGAAAAAATAAATTGGCTTGTTTTATCTAGCTTTTGGGTTTTACTTGATTTTTTAAAAGAATTTTGCTTATTTGCCAAATTCATAAAAATAGAAGTTTTGACGGACGGAGTTAGGGTAACTTACAGAACTTAAAACTATCATTTCTCCCAAAATAAAAACCGGGAGTCTGGGAATCGCATACAGGTATGATGTCACATAAAAGATGCTCACGTGACAGTGCTCGCCATACTTCAACTAATTTACTGAGGGGCGGTTTCACGCATCAAAACACAAAATAATGTGCTATTTTTTGTATAATTTTGGCCCTTTGCTGGTGCCTGAGCTCATCATGAAGGGCTAAGAAGTCTTAATTTTCACTTCACTTCACTTTTATTTTACATGTGTAACCTTAGTAATTTCTAATGTAATGTACACAGCGCATGAACGCATTGAATAAATTACATCTCTCGAACAGCTTTTTCAAAGCTGTACAGGTTCAGTGTGCTAAGATCAAGGATTTCCTGTGGGATGTTGTTCCAAAGTCTTACAGCTCTCGGAATCAGACTGTATTTATAGACATCAATACGGGCATCATCCTTGTCAATATCAAAGATTTGTTTACTGGTACTGTGAATTTAACAAAAAAAATGTCACGATTGGTTTGATTGGCTGACAGCTTGTCATTCATGGACAAGGGGCTAAATTAGCAACTGTGCCTGGTCTCGCCAGCTGCATTCTGCATTTCTGTATTTCTATAAAAGGTAAATCTGCACGAATGTTTTTTTTTTGGCAGTATACAAGCCTGGTCCGAGAAATTATTTGTGAGGGGGACTCTCCCGCGCGAGTTCTTTTCAAATTTTCCATGATGCAATGCAGCAGATTTGTGATGCACGAAAGGATTAATCAAAGTTGCCGTAAGATTTTACGTTCAATTTGTCAGGCTTTGTAAAACAAATTGCACAGGACCAAAGCAGAAGAATTATTTTCAATGATTTTTGAGTGGATGAAAGATTATAATCACGAGTAAGGATTTCAGACCGCTTTGTTTGCAGGTAAACTTTGCGTTCTGTTCTTGTCAACTCTTTGAATTAAGTCAAACTTTAATGAAATACTAGTCCCAGCATTGTTAAGAAATTGGTTTGTTTCTTATTTTTTCCCGCTTTTTTTATGTCTTTCAAACTTATTTGCACAAATATTTTTTGAAAAGATTGCAAAACTTGAGATCAGGAACATTTTTATTACACCAAGTATTTTTTTGCTTTTTAATTAATGCAAAATATTAGATTTGTAAAACATTTCCCGCCTCTGGGATTTTAGATTGATCTATTATTTTATGTGTCAAATATAGAGCCTGGCAATTCTTCTTGGAGACAAACCTAAAGCACTCCAGATTCTTTACTTTGTCTTTCCACAGTAGGCAAAATACTTGTTATCCACAAAGCAAAAAACTCCATTTTTTCACATTTTTATTTTTCTACACAAACAATTTGAAAAAAAATCTACAATTCTGAGGTTTGTTCCCTAGATACGTATAAGCAGTGTCTGAGAAAAATAGTTTCGATCCGTCAAAAGTTTTTATTTTTACCCAGTGATGTTTGTAATGGGAGTATTTTTTAACACCCTTAACAAAGCTTGCTGTGTTGCCAAGGCAACGATAGACTCAAACAATCATTGTGTCGGCCTTGTTTGATGACAGGCAGTTGCAAGGTGGTGGGAACTTCTTAAAAAAACCTCATAGTGGACCTCATTAAGAATTTGTTATAATTTTAAAAGTCTTTTCCTTTTGACTTGGAAATTATGAACTCATATGCAGGTTCACAATCTCTTATTTCTTTTCCAAGCAGGATGGAAAAACTACGGAGGAGGTCTTTCTGGTTAATTTGGCTACAGTAAGTCAGGGTCAAAATAATATTTTGAAAAGCGCGGGACATATTTTGGAAAACAACACACTTCCTTTAAAACAATTAAGATAAGATACCTTCACGGGGGAGCGGTAGGTCAAATAGAAGAGGATTAGTTTTCGCAAACATTTAACCTCAACAAGATTTGTAAACCATAACCTTACTGCTAAGCCTTTCACTATAAAATAATCCTAACCCTTGATAAACCTAAAATAATAGCCTTAGTTTTAAAAGCCCGTCTGAACTAGTTTTTTCACATTAATAGCGTTTCTAGGCTGCATCATATAACAATGCATTCAAAACATTACTATGCTGTTTAAGCTGTAGTGGCTATCCCGTATCATGCAATAATGCATCCTCAGTATCATAAACTCTATGACAGTAATAAAGAACTTTCAAGATTTAACGGGTTGCTAAAAATTTCATCCTATTAGATCAACTTACCATCCTGACATTGCACTTGTATCGTCAAGCAAGTGAGCAGGGCTACAACTACAAGGACACATACCATGGTGACCTGATTCGATCTTTCTCGTGGTGGTACTCAATAAAAACACACTAAGGTGTCTTAATAGTGTCTATGGCGTTGTTTCTTATACGTGTGCAAATGACATGTCGTTATAGTTTTGCTTGTTTTTATACTTTTCGTTGGCTACAAAAGAGCAGATAATGTTCTCTCTTTGAAATGACATGAGACGGCGATTTCTTTGTTGTTCCTGACTTCCAATGGATCGAGTTTTGTTTTGCTTTTACATTACAAATACACGGACCTTAAATGTGGGTCTTTTTTTATCCTTGTTTATATTTTGATAGTCTGGTCTTTCGTTTGTGCGTTGTTTATTACGTGGAGTTCTATGTTTCTATTTCAACATGAAAAACTTGCTGAAAGACACGCGCTGTTTTCAATACAAACGCAATAAAAACGTCTTTGAAGAGCACAAGCACTAATGATAACAGCGAAACCTTTTGCGGTTTCTTTATACTGGTTTGAATAATAAAAACAAAGGAAACTAGTTAAACTGTATACTGTTATAATATGAACAAGATTTCTCTAATTTCAAAAGAGAAGAAAGAGCTTTTTTGTACGAAAGTTGATTTTGCCACAAAATCGTCACTCGGTTTGTTTGCTCGATTCACGTTTATTTGCTCACAAAAAGTACCTTGAACTCTCGGTCTTTCACAATAAACGTTCCTTAAGCTTGCATAAAATCTTTTCTCTCTGCTA
The DNA here is from genome assembly GCA_025403565.2 of Palythoa heliodiscus. Taxonomy (NCBI): domain Eukaryota; kingdom Metazoa; phylum Cnidaria; class Anthozoa; order Zoantharia; family Sphenopidae; genus Palythoa; species Palythoa heliodiscus. The sequence goes on along the minus strand of JAOBYJ020380194.1, from coordinate 8,970 downwards.
TCCTCTCTCACACTACATCCCCTATCTCATTACACACTAACTTACTTCCGCTCTAAAATATTACAAAATCAATTCCAGTCACGCTCCCCTAAAATTTAGATTCTATTTCTAAAATTTTACAATCCGTTGATTATAAATGTACGAAAGTTCATTCACTATTTAATCATTACTGTCATTGTAATACTTTGAACAGCAACAGTAAAATGAATACAAAACTGTATACTTTTGGTAGTGTTTATGGATTTTACGGTTTAAGTAGACCGATCACTTGCGGATGGGGGACCGACAAATAGTACAATCTGGCCAATTTCAGGGTGTTTATTTGTTCCTCTGTTGACGCGATGACATTCCATAAGATTATGTATGCATTCTGTCTTCCATCTCTGCGATGCGTGTTGCTTCTTCTCAGCAACTCGCTTGTTTAGCTTCGTTGTCTCGCCTCCGCCCAGCTTGATGTCCTCTATGGGGTGGGCTTCTTGCCCCCGCCTGATCACATTGGGCGTTAAAACCTCCTTTTCGCATGTTTCACTCTCCATGTACATCAAGGGGCGGTTGTTTAGTTGTCTTTCGATATCCATCACGATGGCTATAATCTGCTTAAGCTCTAGACTAGCTCTCCCCATTCTTTTGTACAGCGTTTCCTTTACGTCTTTGATGAGACGCTCGTATATTCCTCTCCGCCATGAAGTCTTAGCTAGGTTGAACTGCCATCGAATGTTTTGTTTGGCTAGGAAATCTTGTACGTCTTCACTCTTGCGAATTAGACGGAGCCACTCCACTGTACTCTTGAGTGCTTGTGCATTTTCAGTTATCATGCGCTCCGGTCTTGTTCTTCGGGTGATCAACGCTGTCAACTTTTGCTGCAACTCTTCTGCCGTCTGCGACTTCGTAACTTAGGTAAATAGTTTTAAAAAAAACTATTGAATACGTCGGCGAGTAAGTATAAACACTTAGCGTTATCAAATTGAGGCTGATAAATTAAATTATCATCGCCGTAAACTGAAGTGTAGCTGACGTTTCGAGCGTTAGCCCCTCGTCAAGCATCATGTTGTGACTTCGAAACTTCGAGGTGCATTGCTCTCGAGGTTGCGCAGATAAAGATAAGAATGTAGCACTTGCTCTTCTCTTCTTTAGATATCTTATACTCTAGCGGTTCTACGAAGTCTACTCCCGTAGCTTGGAATGGTCGACTACTATCAGTGCGATATGTAGGCGGTGCAGTTATCGCTATGGTTTAGATCGTAGCTTCGGGATCCACCATTTCTCTCTTATGGCTGCCATTGCGTTTGTAATTCCCAGGTGGTTGACTTCTGTGTGTACGTGGCGTATCAGTTTGTCTGCAAAGACTCCTTTCTCGATGGAGATTGGTTGGTAGTCAATGATTCTTCCCTTGCATCTCAGTATACCTTTGTCGCTCTTCACTACCTTCCAGCCTGGAGTCTCTAAATCCACATTGACATTTGTTTGTACCCTCTTTACCAGACTTCTTCCGAGTCCTTAATCTCCTCTACAGTGAGTGGCACGATCTCCTTCTCTTTTCTCTTCTTCGCCAGGCTGTTGTTCGCAAACCTCAAGGCCCACACTGTATTTCTGATGGCTTTCCGGTATCGGTGTTTGTCAAGGATTACATCCCATTCATCTGGTTCACGCTTAGTAGCAAAGAGGACCTTTTGCTTAGTTAGGCTACCTTCCTCACTGACAATTGTCGAAATCTCCATCCTAGGCTGTTCTGGTCATTTGTCTTCATCTAGCAATCACTCGGGACCTTCAAACCGCTTCCCTGCCTTTATCTTATCAAGCAAGACACCTCGACATTCAAGGTCAGCAAGATTCGTGTCGGTAGGACAGTACTTCTATGTGATCTTGAGGTTGTTAGTGATCTCTGATATCTTCCTGACAAGGTTGGAGATAAAGACTTTCCATAGTTTACCAGGGCTGCATATCCAGTATAGGGCTGTCATACTGTCCAACTATATTGCTGTGGATTTGATGGGCCAGCGTTGTAAGGCTGTTTTGATGTTCGTCGTTATGTTTGCTGCCATGTGTCCACTGATCGGCTCTAAGTCTCGGTATCGTTGTGTTTTACTTTGATATCCTCGACTTTGATGTCAATAGTCCTTTGACCATTCCCGATGAATGTTCAATCATTGCTATAACTACCGCTGAACACGCTGTCTTACTTGCATCTGCGAACACGTGTAGGTGAACACCAGTGATATTGTTTACTCCCCGCGGTATACTTCTTGGTACTTGAGCATTTCGCAGATGGTCGATGCACTTGTTTCATCGTTCCTTTAAATCGTCTGTTACTGCGTTGTTCCCACTTTAACACTCGTCGCAGGTGTTTCGGTAGATGCTTTGCCATGGAACATTGCTGGTGAGATAACACCAAGTGAGTCGTATACACTGCTCAGCTGACTGAGTATTTCTCTTTTTGTCATTTGACTCTCGCTTATGTTACCTTTGCAATTGTTTCTTGCTTGAATCGCTTCAGCTCTTTGATATCTGTTGCAGTTTTCATGAGACTGTTGACGTACGTGTCTTCCTTGAGTGATGCCACGGTCTCTTCTAGATCCTGACTTTGCAGGTCAAGGTGATGTTGTAGTGTTGCTCCTAACACGAACAGACTAGCCTCAGCTCCAAACGGCGCTCTGGTAAATCGCAGGAGTTCCTCTCTACCATTGATGTTGAACGCATCTCTGGCTCTGCCTGCGATGGCTATCTGGATCTTTTCAAGATCTGCCAGCAACAGGTGTAGATACATACGAGTCTTGATCAAAATGGCCCAGGCGAATGCCTGTAGAGGTGGCCCGGTGTACATACACTCGTTCACGCTGTTGACTATTGGGTGTGGTTTAACGCTTCCGTCAAACACCATTCTCACCTTGATTGTACTAGCGATTTCTCTCACTACAGGCTTGTGAGGCACGTAGAATACTCAGTCTCCTCTAGGTGTGCCTGGAGCCTTGCGACTATACCTTTTCTCCAACTGGTCTGTGGTTATCTTCCTGTACTCAGCTTCTAGCTTGCTATTACAACGTAGCGTTCTCTCGACAGTCTCTAGTTGTCTGCTGCTAGGTTGCTTGTTCGTGTTTGTTAACTCTGCTCCTGGATTTCGTACCTGCCTTTATTATTGACAACAATATTCTTTTAAACTCTGTAAGTACTACTGAGCTGTCGTTCTCTTCTCTGTCTTCTACTCCTCATAATGGTTATCTGGTTCCCTAGTGTGCATGCACTTTGCATCGGAACACTCTGCTCCCCCATGGATAACCCACCCAAAGGTTGTTCCTTCTACTATGGGGTTTTTAGGCCTCCCCTTGATCACTTGTTCAGTCCTTATCTTACAGAACATACTGCCACTTAGAATAAGGTTGATTTTATATTCTTGTGGTTAAGTATAGTAGAATGTTTTCCCGCGCGCATGTGGATACTTCTCTTTTAGCTCCTTCACACTTTGTCGGTTAATTGTCGTGGAATCGGGCATTTTACTTCCAGTTAACTCTATTCTCTCAATTTCGCGATTATCTAACGACTTGATTTCAATTGCGAATATAGGCATGGATTGTTTTTATCATTCCGTTAACAGGTACAATGTTTTGTGTCTAATGTTTCGTTGGGGTTAATTTGAGTCTTTTTAATGCCTCTCGGGATACAAAGTTTCTTACTGAGCCGGTGTCGAGGAACGCCCACAAGATTATGTTTTCAATTTGCACGGGAATTATCTCTGGTAAACTTTTCTCAGTTGAAGGGGTATACGCATTAACAACGCCGTTTGATTATGCTTTGTCATTTAAGCTACCATTGTCACGCGCGCACAAGCTCGTGTGATGCTTTCCCTTTCTCGTGCATCATTCGAAACTCTACTTCTCTCTGGTGCTTGAGTTGTAAACATTCTTCCGTTGCGGTCTCGTTTGCTTCTCTTTGTTTCTAATCCACCGCTCTTTGTAATTCCATTTTGCTCTCGACTAAAGGTGCGTAAGTAGATTTTAAAGTTTTCTTCCATTGTCTAATTATTCTGATGGTCAATTTTCCCAATTCTAATTTCAGTTCTTACAAGTTTGTTACAAGCTCGTTGAGTTTGTCATGTATTGTATTGCACTTATTTAGTGCAGTCTTTAATTCTTCGTGGTCGTCGTTCTTGTAGCTTTCTTTAGCATCTTCGAGAAAAATTCCATCTTTCGATTTCCTTTTTAATTTTAAGTTCTTGTTCCCTCTCTTTGGGTGATGTTTCGCCTTCAATTTGTTCTTCAGCGTCGCTAATGGTCATAGTTAATTATTTGTCTTCACTCGGTACATTGCGTTGTGTTGTTTTTGTGGGTTGGCGCAGGGGAAATACCTGGAAGACACAATGGGGCTCTGAAGATCCTTTTCTTCAAGCTCCTTTGTCAACTTAAGCTCATAGAGAATACACCGCCCTGCTATTCCTAGACGACTCCAAAGCAAGAATATCACAATCACAGAGCAAATGTTTTCTGGGACATTCACCTGTTCGCAAAAAACACTGAGGTGAAAGCATATCGTTTTGACGCCAGGCTCGTCAATAAGCAGGCTGAGGAGTTATTTTTCTGGAGATGAGCTGCCCACGGATAGAAAATCGCTTCCAGAAGGAATAATAGAAGAAAATCAAATACGTGCGGCTGCGGTAGGAGCTATCCCAGGTCACCAAGTAACCAGTACAAAATCATAATGGATGTCTTGGGTAGCTACTTGAAGGATACGGCTAAGGGCGTGCAGGAAATGCTGGGACCGCAGAGAGCAGAGGACGTCCTACTGCGAATGCAGAAAGCATTCTTATCAAACACTCTGCATATCGCAAGAACTTTC